>WURT03095184.1:2582-12583 GCA_009936505.3 Holothuria glaberrima
ATGTGATCAATTTTTCATAGATTTTTTTGGTAGGCAATGAGCTGAAATACTGAAAAATTTAGTCCCTTAAAAAATTTATGGGAGCTTGTTTCTGACTGTATAACTTATAAAATGTGATCAATTTTTCACAATTTTTTTTTTTTGTAGGCAATGAGCTGAAATACAGACTGTGCAAAATTCAAAGCAATTTGACCAGTTTTAGTGCCATTTTTTCATTGCTTTACTCCGCTCTGCATGTAAAGCGCCGTCTTTGAGTAGAGATCAGGGCTGGAAAGATGTACCTATCATTCATACCCTTCTAGCTCAAAATTTCAACGATGATGGTATAGAAATTTGAAAATTCCATAAAAGCCCACATTGTGAGCTTTTGCCGGAGGGGTAGAATGTCCTACTAGTTGAAAACTTCTACTAGGGGGTGGGAAAGTAGCCCGATTTAGTGTGTAAGTCATGGGGGGAATAAATTAGTGGTACGCTAACTTGAAGGGGTGACTTCAGGTTTGACAAATGCCGAGTATAGCGGCCCTTGGAAGACTGGAAGAATGGAGTAAAGTATCTTCAAGCCGGGCACTCCTAAAGCCTCCCCACCCACCCATCCACTCACCCACCTCAGGGCCCTCCTTTGATTCGCTCTTGAATGCGAAAAGTTTCTCTGGTGGAAGCTACCAATCACAAAACAGCCACCGACAAGATGGCCGTCAGATATTTAAGTTACCATATATCATGACGGTAAACATTTTGGAAAGAAGTCGTACAGCATTTATTGAAACTTCAGAAAGCGCGTGTACCAGCATTCATTCTTCTATTGATTTGCCGAAGGCTACTTGATTTGGGTCCGTTTGAAGGCCTTTGGAAAGTTGTAACATGTCAAAGTAACAAGGAATACCTGTTCAATTGAGACAAAGAAGAGTCAGAAAGTCAGGTAAGCTGATCGTCGTCGGGATATTGATATGTGACATCAGATGGGGGTGGGGGCCATGTCCCCCGTCGAGAGAAGATCCGCCACTGTCGGGTAAATTTTCCAATGTATAGTAGTTGCAAAACGGTAAAATATCAAGTAGCCCACAAACAGCACTTCGCCTCTGTTATTTACTCGACATGAGGGTGGATCCTGGAATAAATCCTCCAACTTCTTCCAATTTCACGACCAAAAAACCCAAAATGCGCGCCGAAAATTTTAATTCTTACTGTGAACAACCTTTTGGCAACCCATAAAAAAAGAAAGAAAGAAAAAACTTTCGGCAATGTGTCGCCGTTGTCGGGTCTTTATTCCTCCAATGTCTTACATTGACTTACACACTCATTTCAAAAAGCAGTAAAGTGGCATTTAAAGATAGCGAACCACTAATCCAATTTTTTGCTCCGTGGAAAAATATTGACTTACAAATTTAATCCCTTGAAAGTTTTGATTAACATTTTTGACTGTGTAACTTACTGAATGTTATCGATGCTTTATTTGATTGTTGTAGGAATTGAGTTGAAATATAGATTGTGCAAACTTAGAGGCAATTTGACCAATTTGAGCGCCATGCTTTATTGTATTACTCCCTTCTGTGAAGTGCCGTCTTTGAGTAGTGATCAGGGTTTGAAACATGCACCTATTATTCAAGGCTTTTAAGCCCTGCTGGCTCAAAATCTCATTTGATGGTCATGACATATAAATGTGAATATTGAATAAGGCCCCTAACTCTGAGATTTCACCAGAGTAGTGTCATGTCTAGGTTGAGAACTTTTATATAAGGAAATAGCGGGTGGAGAACTGACCCGATTTAGTCGGTGTAAGTCAAAGGGGCAATAATTAGTCCTCCGCCACCTAAACACTGTATATGTAGAATTCTTCGCTAGGTCGAAACTTCCTCTCACAAGAAAGCTGACAAGTTGGCCATTCATAACACTCTAAAAAGCGTGTTTAGGAATTAAACACATTTTTGCCCCCACTTTGGACACAAGTTTCTATCCTAAACACTCATGTTTAATTCCTAAACACTGTGTGTTTAATTCCTAAACATCGTGTGTTTAATTCCTGAACATGTTTAGACTTTAAAGTGTTTCCAAAGTGGGGGCAAAAAAGTGTTTAGAAAAGTGTTTAATTGATAAACACTGTTTTTACAGTGAACAATTCAATTTTCGATACCACGACCATAAAGATGTTTTACTGGAGGAGCTCAAAGTTTCCGTACCTTTACCCATGCCTTTTGATTCACTCAAAGCCTCATCAGGACCATAGCCTGGGGAGGCAGGGGGCTACAGCCCCCTTGAGATTTCCACACCGTAAATGAAAGTTGGCCTTCTTGACAAAAAATACAAAAATGCGGAAAATTCCACTGTCCAAATTTTTATTTGATGATTCCCAAAACCTTGGAAATCGCATTTAAGGGTTCTTTTTTCGCCAAATTTTCCCGAGGAGAACCGCGGACCCCCGCGTTCTTATGTGGGTTTCTCTTCATGACAAATAAACCATCTTCCTCCTACAAGAGACACCGCTTGGATACACCACCATATACACTGGCTAAAGAAGAAATAGCCAATGATAACATTTAATTATTAACTAAATTCAACGAAATTATAAAATTACTTTCTATTTAAAGGGCATAAGCATAATACGGTCACCGCAAACAACTTATTTTGAACAACAGCTAAATCTCACAAATGGGCCTATATCCTCTTATTTCACTTCAAGTATCTTTCATGATATGTTAGAACATGAATGCATATTCAAGGTATACCAAAGAGTTTGTCTACGTAAATTTCTCAACTCATGTAGTGAGAAACTAACGTGTTGTAACATGAGTCTCAAGAGCCATTCATGAAGTAGGGTGCTCGGGTACACAAATTCAAATGTGGGTGACTGCATTTCCCCCTTTAAACCAAATCTAAATTTCCTTCTTGAAATCTAGATTTGTTCCTAAAGCATAAAAGGTTAAAGTAAAGAAAGCTTAGATGCAACTTTTAGGTCTGAAATGTGTAGTCTCCCCCCTCCCCCATTTTCTTGCAAGGTCACATGCATGCCACAGCCAAAGAATTCAGTAAAAACAGCAGTCAAAATATTAGATCACTGAATGAGTCCAAAGCTTTAACAAAGATAACACTATTTTGAATCTAGGAAAACTTAGAATAAGAAAAATCGGTTTCAAAGAGTAGAGGTGTAATCCCTAGTTCCGCAATATCCCCTTCAACTACACCCTAACAGGACAGAAAAAAAATCACTAAATAATGAGGATTACTAAACATATAATCAATTCAACGCTTCACGTAGCTTTAGAAAGATAAGCTTAACCATTCTGCATCCAATTCACCTTACATAGACAAAAATTTCAGTCAAAGAGTATGGAGAGGTAGTCCCCTTCTTTTGCACCTCTTGCTTTCCGAGCAGCCACACAATACTAAGAATATCACAAAATAATGACAATTTGTAAAAATATAATCAGTTCAAATCTTTGTAGTACAATTTTGAACCTAAGCCAGGCCTTACATGTACCCCTCAGGCAGCAAACCCCCTGCCCCCTTTGCGGAAGTAGGCTGCCCAGAACATATGAAAAATGATGAGGGGTCTGCGTGGGTGTTAATTATCTCTAGGCATACTACTTGGTGCTCCATTTAGACAGTGTCATCATGATTTCCCCCTTGAGGTTTCGCCTTAGCTATGGCCCTGCTGATATACGGCCGCCAGCTTCTAAGCCCATCATTTCTTCACAATTACTTCAATTGACCCTAGTTTTGGCACCAGTTACACTTCATTTAGTCTCAGTATTGTTAGATCAAATTGACAAAAGATCTCGTCCTATTCGATAGTAAAATGTTGCAAACTACACAAAGCGTGCACATTATAAACAGATTTTACCTCAGCCATGGAAGACTTGTTACTCTTTTATTTTGAGAGGTGGACAATTGTTTGGATGGCGCGTATTTGGGGTATGTGACTGAAACGATAGATTTGAAATGAAAATGGGCAAGTTGTAATGTTTCCGAAAAATGTACGACGAATATCTTCCCCACCCCTGTGGTTACGCATCCCTCTTGATTCAAGGACGTAGACCGTTGTCTCTATCCACACACTACTGTCTATTCGTCCAACGCTTCCATTCATGATTCAAACACATTATACCTTTGCTCCATTTATAAAGGACGCCGCCTAAAAAGTGCCACTCTGCACATGCTTTTCTCATGCAAATTGCCACGGGACTTTTTAAAATTATTACACTGCTTTGTAAGTGTTGTGTAGTGGTGGTATACACTCCCCGTGTGTAGTAAGTACACATTGTGGGTCACAGTTTTGTGCAACAGCTCAGTATAGTCAGTGTTGAAAGTTAATATTGACTTTGAAGCTTTTGTCAATTTTGTGGTCTTGTAGTCTTATCCATGTTTTGCGTGTAGGCAACGGACTTTGCTCTGGTATCCATACAAACAAGTGTATTATTTTAATAGAGGCAAATGCTGAAGCATTTCCTCGGTTTTTGACTGTCTTTCGCGAAATGGAGAAATTAAAAAGTCCAGTTTTAGCACCAGACTGTGTTGCAGTTGTGTTCACCACAACTGCCCCGAAAAATGTGGAGAAACTGGACACGACTTCTTCCCCCGGACGAAAGATAAGGAACGGGAAGGATTTATTCAAAGAGCTGGTGAGGGAGAATAAGCACAGTGTGTGGAATAAAACTTTGTCTGAAGCCGTTCGTGGAATAACGTTTGTCGGATTTCTCGAACCCTGGACCATTTTGGTGAAGGGTAGCGAAAAACATCTCGAGACTTTGAGGGATGCGTACGCACGAAGGATTCTGAAACCTCCACGGAATTTTGCCATCGTGCAATTCGGTAAGGATTAAATATTGGACCATCCTTGTGTGTGGACATTTGACTAAGGTCGCCTTGGGCTAGGGCTCTAGTCCAGATTGGTGTACCCCACGCTAGGCCTAACGTTAGGACTAGCCTTTGGCTATGTTATGCCCAGACAAAGCTGGCAAAACACAACGTTTAAAACCTTGGGGCCATTGATACCAGACAAAGGCCAGACCATACCGGTAGGCTAGACGTTAACCTAGACTTTTACACGTTGGCCTTCATCAACCTTACTTGGGGGGGAGGGGTCCAGGATCATTCATTGGCCCAGTTGTCTATGAAGGCCCAGGCCTATTGACAGCTACTGACATGAAATGATGTACGCCTAGGCTAATTGTTACAAGCCTAAATTTACAGACAGCTATGTTAGTATGTGTGATGGTTGTCACCTTGGTGATAAAAGGAATGTTGTGGTTTTGAGAGTTATTAGATTGTTTTGGCAAAATCACAACATTTTTGCACCCCTCTCAATTTTGTACAAAGGCTTACCAAAGGAAATGTGGCTGAGGGATATCTTGAAGACCATTACACATAACAACTCTTTAGGCTAATCATTACTTTGAAAACTTATCAACATGTCATAACTCACAT
Source organism: Holothuria glaberrima (assembly GCA_009936505.3). Taxonomy (NCBI): domain Eukaryota; kingdom Metazoa; phylum Echinodermata; class Holothuroidea; order Aspidochirotida; family Holothuriidae; genus Holothuria; species Holothuria glaberrima. The sequence goes on from WURT03095184.1 coordinate 8,004, forward strand.
TTTGTAATTTGATAAAAACAATACTAAAGATATTGGAAGTTAAATAGCAGTGATTTGAATTTTTCTTGTTTGCAGAAACAAAAGTTTGAATTAATTGGAAATGGGAAAGTTCTTTATTTGAAAGGAAACGTGTAAAATTACAGTGCAGCAAGCTTTCCTTAGAATTTTCATAATTTTTTAATATGGATTCGCTGGAGTATTATAGAAATTGGACAAATGTTCAAGCAAGCGTTTTTTTTTTTTTATTGTACAGTAATTCAGTTTTCAGGGGCATGTAATTGTACTGTTTTTCAAGAAGGAAATAACTTCACAGCCTGGAGAACAATCACACACATGTCACATGTCAGCAGTATTCCCATCAGTCAGTACTGTTACTAGATGCCATTGCATAGTAAGTGTGCATGGGTGGTTCAACTGTTGTGATAAAGTTGGAGTGTTAGATGCAAAGCAATTTAATTGTTCAATAGTACCATAAAGCCTGGCATATTTTGTTTCATGTTTGCAATTTTCCTTTACACATTTCAGTCTGCCTGTTAAAAATGCCCCATATTTATAACATACTTTTGTGTAAACGTAGGAATAGCAATTTGTTTGGCTGAAGTTGGATGAATTTTAAAACTTTTGATTTGAAGAGAAGGAAATAACTTCGGCCAATAAGTGGAAGAGGTGCAGTAGCCTATGTTTCATATATGCAGGCATTATGTTATTATTTAATTTTTTTTTTTTATTTTTTCAAGGGGTTAGCGAATTTAATGTTCTGCTAGGGCAGTATAGTATTTTTTGCTGAGGGGCAGTATGATTGAGGAATTTGAGGAAACTAGGGATAGGGGATGGATCCTCAAAATCCTCAGATCTGCATGGGAATTTTGGCAACTGTACCTTACAGTGTGGAGTGATTTCAAGACAGATGTTCATCACTCCAAAGTTCGTTTTTGGTGTGGTGGTATCAAAATTCTCAGTTAGTTACTTTTCTTTGATTGACATCAAAGTTTGAAAATTCAATTGAGGCAGAGTATAAACTCACATTCCACACAATGCAGAGAGAGAGTGTTTGGATTACACATTATAGCCTTGCATGCTCTATAGGACATGGCCTGGAGCAATAAAGGTTTGTGTGTGCACAAGGAGGAGTAGGCCTAATTGGAGGAGCTTTTAAGTTGCTTATTTGGGAGAATTGGACTGTGTGGAATGACAATCATTGCCCTATATCATTGCTCACAGATTTTTTTTTTTTTTTCTAGTTGGTTGTAACTTAGTTTTCAACCAGTGAAAGATATATAATATAATAGAATGAAGATATGTCTTGCCAGGTTTGAAGTTGACCCTCTTGTTGTTAATACCAATTTCTCATTCATAAATAATGCACATCAGAGTTGTAGCTGCAGTATAAACAGCACTTGAGAGGTGAAAGGCTGTGTACTGCCTGCACTGTACAACTTGGTTCTGCCTGTTAGCCTACAAATTTCACTGTCAAATGAAGTACGCCTATGACATGACTTTTTTAGAATGATTTTGAAGTAACATAGAAGTTACCCCAGTGTGTGTGTGTGTGGGGGGGGGGGTATTTCAGGGCAAATATTGTGCTATTTTTCAAGTTTTGTTCATATTAGACCAATATTAGGCCAAATTCCAGATATTAAACTGTACTACTCTTCATCTCCGAGATAAGTTTCTCTCCTTACGCTATATTGAGACCCCTTCCTTTAGCCCACCACTTAAATTGAGATTTGCCAACAACCCTGATGTACTAGCCTCGATCATCACATGCACTAGAACTCTGTATACCAGTGTTGCTATGATGTTGGTATTTTGAATGCCAAAACCTCTAAATTCAGCATCTACGGTATTGGCATACTGTACAGAATTTTTAAAGAAATGCCAAACAGTATTTTAGCATAAATTTGGCATAAAATTTGTTTGTCAATTTTCTTTAAAGGAAGATGGCAGTGGCTCCTGTTTATTTTCAAAAATTTGCTAAATTTTACAAATCTGCTCTTATTTCACTCACAAGTGTCTTTCATTACTGTATCTTTCTATACAGACATTAAATATTGAAGGTAAACACCAATGAGTTTTTCTGCATGAATGTAAAAAATGAGTAAAAAACATTGTCACACGATTGATAGAGCCATTCCTGAACTAGGATGACAGGGCACACTTATTCATATTGGGGGGGGGAGAGAGGGGGAGAGAGGGGGAATGCATTTTCCCTTTAAAAATGCATGTTGTTCCTCAACTTTCCCAGATACAACTGTAGGAGAATGCATAATCTTATGCATCAAATTTTACACAGGTCAATTGAAGGAAGAGACTCGGTCAGTGGTCGTAAAATGCATGGTTGTTTTACAAAATATATAGGCCCTATTCATGATTTTTACACAATATTTCAACCAATGTGCATGTGGCGTTTTTCAAACATACTGAATGCCAAATTTGGCGGATTACTTCTTAGAAAATTTGGCAACTCTGTTCAATATGGGTCCAGAGAATATCTCAGATTGTGTCTTGATCCTTTTGAAAGTACGCAAATAGATTGACCCTTAGTCATGGTTGCTGTTGCTAACTGTAATAATGTCAAACCAGAGGAGGTAATGGATTGTATGGATCTACATTAACATCTGATCAATAAAAGTACTTAAAGATAAGTTGTGCCCCAATTAGGAACAATCATTTACGAAGTTTTGTCCAGCTCTTCAGTTGGGATGATTTTTATCTTCAGTTACTTTATATAAGTAAATATGTGTTCTGTTGAGTCCCAAGAAGTTGAAAGGTACCCTTTCCCATTCATTACAGCTTATTTTATTCATAGTCTCCACAAAGAGAAAGTTCAATTATTATTTTTTTTTTTAAATGAGGTTCACTTTGGATCTGAAACTCATGTACAGTAGCAATGTGAAATAGTCCTGTGACCACAGATGAAGTCCCACTGTAGTGATAATTAATATCTTTTGTGGTCCAGAGGATACCACACAATGCCTTGTAGGATTGATACACAGAAGCCAAGCAAGGAATCAATTTTGCTTAAAAGATCAACCAGCTCAGTACCTGTACTTTTGAAATGACATACCTGCTTGGTTGAATTCTCTCATCCAATTACTGGCCCATTTAAATGCCTCCGTCAGAATCCTTACTTGGTGTTGGACATGAATTACTTAGTCTCATTGAGGGTGAGTGAGTGGCAGTTCTGGACTAGCACAGACATTTTAAAGGGGCTTTGGGAAAAATACTTGATCTGTTTGGTTGGCATTGAAGTGAGAATAGTACACTTTTAGGATTGATTTCAGTGAAGGAAAAATACAGTATGCACAAGAGTATACATGCTATCCTTGTTGACTTCTGAATGATGTAGATTGCTCAAGAGTCAGTTTTCAAACTGTAAGCATAGAGACATTCCTTAAACATGTTTTGTGTAAAATCCTGGACTTTAAGAACAGCCACAGGTCTTTTACGTTAGCCATCTAACTTCATGTAACAGTGCACCCAGTGTGTACTGTACAGTACCTACAGACTGTAAATTGGAGACTGAATTAGGTTCACAATGGGGGTGTTGCTCTCAGTTTGAAACAATGTTAGTGTTCAGTAAAAGTAAACTTTAGCCAGTCTCCTAGAATTGAGCCCATCAGCCTGTGATAGTACTACAGTTGTCTAAGGGTGCCAGTTGTTCAAGAGGGTAAAAAGTTTTAATTTTAATTTTTTGGAATGATAATGCTGAGTTACAGTTCTAATAGGTTGCCAGAAGACAGAATCCACCTGAAATTATTTATACTGTTTGTTATTTTTGTGCTGTGCAAAATGTATTAGCTAGGTACCAGTTCCAACCAGTTAGCCAAATAACAGGTCAAATCTAGCTTAATTCCTACATCAGTTTTTTATTACCACAAGTACTGTATGTATCAGAGAGAACTCGGTTACAAATGGTTACATGTTGTGGTTTGAATTAATTTTTTTTCTAATTGTGAGCTTAATTCTACATTGGGTGCAAAAGTTTTCAACAGGGCTCTGAGCAAAAATTGCAACTCAAACTGTAAACAAGTTATGCAGTTTAAATTCCTGAGAAATCTACTCTTTTACAACTTTTAGTATGATTAATTGTAACAAAGCCATTCTTTGCATGGTGCAATGCATTAATGATTACAGTATAGCAGTTTAAAGCAGAGTGCAGACAATTCTAAAGTAAAGGAACAAAAGGACATGTGGCGTGTCTGTAATTGACAAAACTGTAATATTACATTGCAGTACATGTATATATGTATATATATATATATATATGTATATATTTTTCTATAAATTGGGATTAAGGCAAATATGGTATGAAAAAACACGACTGTTGAGAGAACTCGACCCTTGGGCGAAAAAACCGTTTCGCCTTAACGTCTTACACACTGTTCTATGTGGGAATGCGTAACTCTGTACGCAATTTTCCTATTTACTACATAATGTTTATGCAATTACTTCACTGCACACCAACTTACATGTATCCGTTAACAGTTAGGGCCTAGGAGCTATTGAAATAACGTGCATGTATATCTCAGAACCAAAAGGGGAAATATAATCTTATGTATTGTATTGTTTTTGTTTTC
>WURT03095195.1:0-12583 GCA_009936505.3 Holothuria glaberrima
ACCAATGCTATGTTGCGCGACTATTCAACATAGCATTGGTTCACTTATATATATATATATATATATATGTGTATATATATATATATATATGAATTATGAAAACGGTGCATATATATATATATATATATATATCGTAATTATAACTTTAAGGCACCGAAAACCCATTGAACCACATTCAAGGGTTTATTTTCATAATTTTCCTGTCTTTCTTCGAATCCGCAGCCGTTTATGTACCTTCAATGCGATAGTTTAAAGGTGTATCCTCAGTGGCATACCTGAAAGTAAGTTGTCTGAATGTCGTATTGAGCAGCATCAGAATATTTAATTTTAATGGTTAATGTAAACTTTAACATGATTCGACGTTCCCACTCATCCCCGGTTAGTACGAGTATGGCCATAGGCCTACGGGATCAAATATTCTATAGGTGCGAGGTTAGTTTTTGCCCGAATATCGAATTTTGATACTAATTTTCCTGAATTTTTATTAACTTATGTAATGTAATTTATCAATCTTTTCGCCCAAATTGGGAGGGCATATGCCCTCCCATCCCCCCTTGACCCCCGCCTCGTACGCTTATGAGTATGGCAAACCAAAGTGTTCAAATTGTGATTTCTATTTTTGTGGCCTGTTTAGTGCACACCCAATGCCATTTTGAAGATGTGACAAATGTTTCATTCTAATTGTCATAATTTATAAACACACTAGAGCCCCAAATGCTTCTCCCTGGAGCCCCATTAAAGCGTTCCCTGGACCCGTCCAGGGCCCTACAGTGGGCTCCTAGGGCCCACCGCCTACAGAGGAGCACTGCGTGTCGCTGCGACGCTTCCAAAGGCGCTGAGTCCTTCATTTTGGTGAGTGATACTCCGGTGGAACCCTTTTCCCTCCAGTCCCCGAGTGTACCATCCCACCCTCTGGCGAAGCCACTACCTGAAAGGGCATGGGCAAATGAGACAGCCAAAAAAATAAATCACGCCCTTTTTGCGGGCCATGACTAGTCTCTCAAAGTGGTAAGCGGTTTCAAAATTCTGGCAACTTGGTCCAAAATTCTAAACTCGGGCAAAAACTGTCCCTGCCTCCCCCCAGAAATATTGACCCCCGTACGCCTATATCCTATACGAGGTTGATTGACCTCCTTATTTCGAGATGTACGCAGATGGTGATAATGCAAGGGTGTACTAATCACTCTCAATCCGATTCCTGGCACTGGGACCACCCCATCATTAAAGGAAGTCCATCCCCAAATTTTGGCCACTTTCCCAGACTTTGTACGAGGTATGGGGTTCCTTGCCCTACACCACTGCTATTGACAGCTCAATCGGACAAAACGGATGACTCTCTGAATCGGACTACATCCTTTGTCGGACTCGACAACTTCGTGAACCGACAGACGGATACCCAAGTGTAATTCACCAATTTAAAGCCTCGTATCACTCTTTATGCACTATGCCGAGCGAAAATTTGAATCTCCAGAATATTCAAGTGGCTCCCCGGGATTTCATCGGGGTACCTCTAGTATACAAGGCAGCACACTCAACCACTAACTGAAGTCTTCATTACCCATGCAAAACAACAATATTTATGACTTGGGTTTAAGACTTCATTACAAGTTCTTCATGGACTTTAAAGTTATGAAGCGTGAATAATTGCACGTTTTTTCGTCTATTGCAGGGATCTTCAAATGCGTAGTAGTGTTCTTTACATGAAAAAGGTGCCATTGTGGCCTATTTTAGTTTTTTTACTTTGCTTCAAGTGATTTTACATGAGACACTTGAAAATCACAGTTTTACAAGTGACTGTGTCAAAGCCGGACACTCATCACGCCAAAGTTAGGCTGATCTATCCATATCATGTTTACTGGCAACGCCACGGGTTGCAAAGTCAAAGTGACGTCATTACTTAAGTAATGTATACACTAACTCTGGTCTCTGGTTCTGTAATGTGTGAGCCCCTAGTGTATACAACGCACACAATTCGATCATTATCATTTAATCTTCAGGCTAAATGTCAACAAGATATTTATTATTTGAAAGGATGGAAAGAGTCGGTTAGCAAATATGCTAATCTCTTCCGAGGCCCTGATACGAAGACACTGAATGGAGTAGGGACATACCACAGCCTAAAACTTAGTAAATAATCAGTATTTATAAACATGAATTCAGTTGAAATTTTCCTTCAAAGAGCATCATTTTGCAATCAAGCAATCCTATATTATCGTACTGTATTGTTCATTTCCCATATTTATTTACTTGTGCAATCTGTTTAGTTGTTGTGTGTTAAGTACGATTCGTATTCCAGACCTTCACAGTTCAGCCACTCTATTCTGAAGCTGTTCTTCTGGAAAAAATTTCCAAGATAACTTATTCTTTGTCTGGGTCGCTCTTTTTGTACTGCGTACAACTCCGGCCCAGAAACCTCGTATAACATTAGTCAAATTCTACATACATGTACAAACGTAAATGACAGCTAAGCTGAACATAACACTGATGTGCGTAAGTAGTGATTTATACACTCAAATCAATGAAACAAATTTCAGTATAGTGACCTCCTCGACCTACAGAAAGGAATATGCACTCGCGGTCGATGACTTCATCACGTCGATACGATCATTTCTCCTGTTGAAATGTATTGCAAAAGTGTAAATGAGGCATTTTCTGAAGGGAAGATTGTATTTTGACAGAATTAGTCTAGGTACTGAAGGTTTAGTTGTGGTGGTTTATTTGGGTTATAATTTTTTTCCTTCATTGCAATGCAAGACCTTTACATTGCAAAAAAAAAGTTTTACGTTGCTATGTACCTGCATGCATGTACAAGGTTAGCCCTAATGCAGTAACATACATAGCCCCACGGACATGATGGATATAAGTTCAGTTGTCGAGTGGGTTTTGGGGGCCCACGTAAATGAATGATGTTATATCGATCATTCTGCTACTATAGCATGTGCTTTATCTCTATTTGTACAATCTGCGATATTCCTGGAACAGTATACTTTTGACGTATTCCCGAAATACTATTGGCGATGCACAGTGTCTATGTAGATTGGGTACTAGACTTTGGCCTACATTGACGTGTAGCATGGAATGCCTTCGTTGCAGACTTTAATCGTTGCTAAATGCACCCAAGGAATCATGGGAATTGGGAGTATAAACAATAGAGCAGTAACGTCAGCGTTATTGTTTATACTCTCAGTTCCTATGATTCTCCAGGTGCATTGAGTAATAATTAAACTCTGTTAAAGAGTCTCCATTTCATTTTGTTTTTACCTTAACCAGTTAACCCTACCCTAAGTCCTATCCTGAGCATTATTTTTCATTTTTCATGATTTCAATGGAAATATCCGAAAATTTTATCTTGTTACATTTACTTCTTATCACCATTTTCTCTTTGTTCTACACTTTTACTTATTTGTGAGTTCTTATGGTTGCTCTTCGTAAATTTATTTTCCTTTTGTAATCTTTTATTGTGAAATGCACGAGAGCCTCTGCAACATTAGCTTATTTGAGCTAACCGAGTTGATTAATCTCATGGTAAATGTTAACAAAATGTTCATGCATAAAATAAATAAACTACTTTACGATCGTATCAGCAAGTATCTATATAAAGCACAAGGTAAGCTGCATGAATTGGGATCTAAAGGTACAACCAAAATAAAGCTGACATTTAGTAGGAACGAATGTGTACAAGCGAAAATAAATACGTGGGTTATGGTGTCTGACCTTCTTTACAAGTTACATTACGTGTACAGGAAAAAGAAAGTAACAAAGCGATTTTGCTTTACTGTCATTTGGCACATGTAATTCCTCAGAGTTAAAGAGGAAAACAGTTACACACCGTATGTGAACTTATTGTATGTAATCAAAGAGAAGCAACTCATGGTTACCCGCGCAGCGGACTGTTTGCTCAGCCCCTCTATAAGGCCTCAGTCACACAGACTAAGCAAAGGACTATGCCGTACACCTTGTTGCGTAGGTATTTCCCTTGTATGATCTTTGAGTTATTGACTGCCACTTATCTCGACATGCAGAAGTATGAATGCAATCACAGATGCATGGTGAGAGCTTCCGCACACCAAGCGTAAAGATTTTTGTGATCTGCAATTGCCATCTTTGCAGGTTATAAAAACTCAACTCATGGTTAATGCCACAAAACATGACGAGAGGGAGAACACAGAATGTACGTTGTCCAGAGGGAAAATGTTGGTTAAGACGTATAATCCTGGGGTTACGAACATGGAGTGGCCTTGGCAGGACTTTTCGGAGTCGGCTAACATGGGACACGGACCTTTCTTTGATGAGTCACAAATGTTTGGGGGAGGGGATCGCTGAGAAGGGGGACGGGGAGTCAGGAAGGTAAGAAACCTTTACAGAATAGGCTAGAATGACCCCATGGTCATAGCATAATCCCTATCAGGTGCATGGTCCCCTGCCCCACTTCTTGCCACGCCCAAATCTAGTGTTGAATATACGTCTTTAAAAGGTGTATAGATTGAGACACTATATCAATTGCCTAGGCGACTGTCCTTTATCGAGGTTAATATTTTTTGCATTGCATCCACGCGTTTGACCTACCGAAATGGTCATATCTCCCACTTCGTTTATCGAACCCCTGGGATGAACACAAGATAACATTTATGCAACTGCGGATGACATTCCGAAGTACAGTATTACAGAAAGTGCCCAGGCAGCGTAAATCTGGCTTTCTTAGTATGGAAATTGTATGAATCTAAACTGTGACGGAAAGCAAAAGAGCTCTACAGCGTCCGAAGGCCCCGGAAATAAAGGGTATTATTTCGAACAAGGCTATTATACAGGATATCACCGGCGGAATGAAACAGGAAGGAGTTTTCTTTACTGAATTTTCTTTAACGAAGAAAAAATGTATCTTTACTCTTTTGGAATGTAGAACTTTTGGAAAGTAAAAAAGGGAAACTTAGTTGGGAGGGAGGTGCCTACCTAAGCCATATTTTGCCTTTCGTAGATACGCTGCTGATCAAGGAACAGCAAATCACACACAAGGAACACTGCCAATTATGTAAGCTAGCCACTTTACATCCGAGACTATAAGAACAGCTTATTCCTACAGATATGTTAAGCCGTATTTACGTAAGTAATCTTACCTCTTCAAATTCTCCAGACGAGGATTTTTCTCTCGAAAGCAACTTTTTAAAGCAGGATTGTAATATGGACGTGGTCACATGTCGTTTGTCGCTGAAGAGCGCCCTCAATATGTTTGAGACTTTTGTTTGCAGCCTGGCTACTTCCCCGTTGTAATAATGTTCAGAGCTATGTGCACGTGGTGACAGAGCTTGGTCCTCTGGCCGCGATGATTGACCTACTAGTCCATGTTCACAAAGATGTTCGTAATCTTCCTCTGTAGGAGATTCTTTTATTGCAACGATATTTCTGAAAGACTTAATCATCCCTGATGGTTTGTTAAGTGGGTAATCACCATGGTTCTTGTCGTTTGGAATGTTATAGCGTGACTCTACACCGGGTTGAGCTATATCTCTACTAAGGGAAGGGTGACACAGTGAAGTTCTACACATCTCCAGTCCTATTAAACAGTCCATTAGAAGTTCAAACCCTAATATAGTGCGGAAGTTTCCTATTGTTTTTCTTCGACTTATCGATTCTGATCGGCATTTCCTTTTCTGTCGATTGCGAACATTGAAGTCCCTGAGTCGGTGAATCTCTGACAAACTTATCCCACATTTCTTACAAAATGGTCTTCGGCGACCCTCTTTTTGGCCATAACAATGCAAAACCTTCAGGGACACTTTGTTTTTGGGTCGATCAGTTTTATCATACAGGCTTTTGGTTTGTCGCTTGATGTGCGAATGTGTTTTCGCCACAGCTGTCCATTGCGCCGACCCTCCTACTTTCCGCCGCATTTTTTTGTGAGTTGAATCTGTACGTCCGATTTCCTCGGTAATGAATTCTATCATGTTGCATACAACATTCCTTAGGATAGTTGTCGCTTTTGATTTATTTGTCGATAAAATTCCGACAGCCAACTTCAAAACTGCGACAGGTTGTTCCAGAGTCTTACATCTACGTTTGTCCGGGCTATCGCGATTGAGAATCATCTGGGGCGAGAAAAAAAATGAATATTCTTTCATCAGAAAACTCCTTTAGGTCAGCAAGATCTAATAAAGCTATACATTAATTGAAAGGTGCATTGAGGATAGGCGACATTTTACTTACTGTAGTCACCACTGAGAACATGACATAAACGCTTTAGTTAGGAAGTTTCTCTACAGGATTTGCAGGAGATGCTGACAGGGACATTCTACAGTTTTTCTCATCTCAAAATAGTAAAAAAAGGCACAGTCGAATATGGTAGAAAGGATAGAAATTAATTAGTTCTAGGCCCTTAAACCCTCCCCCCCCCCTCCGTTCCGTCAAACTTTTAGACACATACATTACTTAAAAATCTGCAAAAGATTTCACTAGCAGACTACCATGCATCTGAACAACCGTATACTTGTATTTAAATCTTTTCAGTTGCAAATTTCCGTTAGACAAGACACCACCACAAGACAACGGTAACATTCATAACTTGATTGAAATGTCAGAAGTTCTATCGCGAGTTACTGACAGTTAGTTGAGTCGATGAGAAAATATTTAATGATAGAATCCTGAAAAATACGCTCTCTGGAATAGCCAAAGTTGGAATAGTTTAAAGCCATATTTAAGGCCCAAAGGTAGCATACATACTATTTCAATACAAGGACATGATTGTGTAAGTTGCAACTTATTGACTTAAACTTAAATTATGAAAACCATCTTACTACGATGATTCGGTGCATCTATCATTTAAATAGTTTTGTGCATCATGGAACGTAAACAAGGGAAAACGTTGGACTTTTCAAAACATTTATTTCATTTTGGTAGTTCAGGCGACGAGATTTTGGTATATTGCCTGTCGGTGAAGGACTATCTGTGAACTTTGGTTGAAGAGTCTTTGGCGATGAATTTCGATACTTTTGATGTTATACTGTTGCTAGAATAGTTTGCAATTTTCGCCTTCACGTTTTTGGCTGATCGCTAACCAGTTCGGGTGAGTCCACTTTTAGGAGAATCTAATTTCCCCCCTATCGGGAGAAAAATTGACCATGGGCGCCGCTATATTGCTTATTTCATCCACATTTCTATGCGTTCTTTGTTTACATTGTAAGTAGCGAATGGGTTTTGGGACCCACTTGTAAAATTTGTCGGTATAATGTAATGGAATTAAACATATTTTCGGTGGGTATATTTTAATTGCTACCGAAATGCCACGTCCTAATCGATGGTTTACCACGCCACTGTTGATACAAAAACAAGTTTTTGAGGGGTAATCGTTCTTCCTTAACTTTGACTTTGTTAGGGTAACAAGCCTATACAACGTTTGTGCATAAGTGTTTCCACATTAGGGGGAACTTTGGTTTTACCCCTAACGGGAAAATCTCCCGGAATGCTTATGCATAATGTATAATGTTACTATATGATTTTTTAATAAAATGCATTTATTAAACAATTGAGAACGTTTGCAAGCAATGTGCAGCTGCACTTACATTTGAGACTCCCGACAGTATTAGCACCGTATTTTGACGTACATCAGGGCCCAGGGTGGTCGCAAGAGTGAGAATCCGAGGCCAACATCGTGGTAGACGACGAGCGATCATCATTGCACAGTCCCTGTCTCCAACCATGTAGCTTAGAGTTTGAATACTCTGTTCTGAGTCGTGTGGGTATTTGTCTGTAAGAATACCGTTATAATCCAACTTAAAGACGTGGTGGACTTAACACAGACACCCATGTTGTAGCTGGAAGCCAGGGACGGTCGCCACATGGCTCCATCCTGAGACCAAATAGGCCCCTCTATCACTAACTGAGAAAAATAAAGAAGTTTAAGATGGCCCTTTTGGAATAGTCTTTATACTCCCCCGCCCCCCCCCCTTCACCTGCGAGGCTAGTTGCACCACTTCAGACATCACATCGTGTTACATTTCTTCTTTACAAGTCAGAGGCTTCAAATGCCAACTGGCACTTTGTATTCATACGACATAAAACACGAATATCCGTCTGTACCTATTTTTAGTTCTGTAACAGCAGCTCCAACTGCCATATAAAACCTTCCTCTGAAACTTAATAACATAAATTAGTCATCTTTCCTGTTTTTAGACTAAGGAAACCTACTGTGTGTCCAAGAACAAAAGGCTCATATATATCTCCTAATACTTGATTCCACATTTTTCTTTTCCGAATGTTGCCTATATGTTCTGTTCTTGCACTTTCGTCTCTCAATCACGTGCCCCCATACTTTTACATCCCTATCTACATAGATAAACATGTTCTTGGAAACCCTTCACAACAATGTTTTTGGTAATTCTGTCTATATTATATTAAACAATATTTATTTGTATTAGTGTCACTTACCACTTGTGTCATTGAAAGAAACGCATCGTCGTCGTTCAATGACCCTAGACGTTTCACCTTGTGACCTGGAGCTCGCAGAGTCAATATTGCGAATTACATCCGAGTCATTGATATCATCAAAATGGTATCTCTTCTTCTTGTCGAAAAGATTTCGAAAAGCGAAGCTCATCCTTCTTCCAACAGACTTTCTTTTATGGTCCTGTCGTTCTCCATCAAAATCCTCTCTTGGAGGCATTTTCATTTCTGCCCTTGTTCCTGTCTTTCTCAGCCTTAATTTTGATAAAGTAAGGGCTCCAAAAGACTGTTTCATTTGGTCAGACGTTCCTCCGATGCTTCGTAATCTTCTCTTGAATATTACTTCTTCTGATGGCTTTGATGAATTATCTGGTGACAGGGGCTCTAGATGGTCTAACACTATCCTCTTGTAGAGATGTTTTAACTCTGGGTTGAGATCCAGTGGGGTTTTCCCTTCCTTGTTACAATGGTAGAGGGAAATCCCTTGCTCTATTAACAAGCTAACACATCGCACATTCTGCATCAGGTTATGAACGATGAAATGAAGCGGGCTGTCTCCAGTGTCATCAGTTACGTTTACATTTGCACCGTATTTTAGTAACGTCTTCAAGATACCTTGATTACCGACTTGGGCGGCGAGAAATATCACCGGTCTCTTGAGCCAAAAATCGTCAACCTCTGCTTTCTTCAAGTCACACCCTGATAGAGAGGGTGGAACAATGAAACGGAGAACAGACTCTCTTCCATCGGAATATTTTCTCTCGGGTCTAATTTCCCCGACAACGTTAGGATCAAACCCGCGTGAGAGGAGTAATTCCACGACATCGGCAGACTCATAGTAAACAGCTGTATGAAGTGCGTTTTGATGAAAGGGAGCAGTCTCTGCCTCCGATTTCAGCAACTCGGCACCTCCTTTTTCAAACTTTCCAAGCAAGTGTTCACAATTACGTAACAGAATTTCCGTCTGGATGCTATCTCTCCGAACCATGCCACTGATCTCTCCGAGAGAGGAGGAGGGGGGAGCTGAGTGACGTGCATTTTCCGATTGGGGTAGGACGTGACAAAAACGATCTAATGCTAACGACACTTCTTCTACATCATTGGTCTGTAGTGCGGTGAAGAAAGCCCGCTCGGCAATGTCGCTTAAAACATCGGCTGTTCCAACAAGAAGGGACATATTGATTGCCAGGGAGGATGCGTAGGGGGATGTTTTCCACTTGTCGATATCCCCGTCCCGTTGGGCAGTGCTGTTGCGGTGGAATCGCATAGTCCATGCCCGACACCTCGCAGCGATACCACTGATGGGTCTCTGTCTTGAGGAATTTTGTAACACGTCTTCGCTGAAACGTCGTCGTCCTGATGGGTTGGCTGCCGGCGGCTTGTGGTTGAATGTGCCCACGTGAAGCGTCGCTCTTCGACCCCATTCTGTCGTCGAAGCTTTGCCTTTATCTTCTTCCGGTGCTTCTTTCTTGGGCAATTCCATTGTGATAAGTCGAGCGAGGAATTAGTTAGATATCACATCGTGACATTCCTGTGAATGAAAAGAATGTAAACAGACGTTGATATGTAATTCTTGCATTGACGGCAAGCACTACACACAAAATAACTCGTAAATTCCTTCCGTCCCTAATCGACCGTGATTACTGTAGCTGTACTATGAAACTGAAATTTGAAAACAAATCACCATCAACGGGACGACCCATTTCATGCCATTAACTTCATTGAAATATTTATGAAGATATTACATGACTACACAATACTTCGCTACTTCATCCACCTTAAATTCTCTCAAGGAAGGTACGTCAGGGAGCTAAGAAGACATCCAGCTCCCTGGGTACGCGAGAAGATGCTTATCGATTCCTGGTTTCAGCGTATGGCTTTGTCCTCAAGCTCTGATTGTCAAGAACGTACGTAGATATGAGAGACAAGCGACCTTGAAAATAGGTGAACGACTAAGTTGTGCACATCGCCATATTCAACACGGTTGCTGCTCACAGTGGCAAAAGGGGTCGCAATATTATAGGGCTAAGTTGATATTTAAGTGGGTTCTCTAGGTCCATACGACAATAAAATAACGCCCTGTAATCTTCAAAATGTTTGCCTTTTATCCGAATCGCGGTTCAACACTGTCTTTACAAAAAAAATCCCTACCGCCGTTTCGCCTGCGGTTGCCCAGGCTACAGAAGCTCACGATTTGGAAAAACGACGTCCATGTTTACCATGATATATCCGCTGCTAGTGTATAAATTGCAATGAACTGATTATTTCAGCATACAAATCATCTTCACACAGTCTGTAATCATTTCCGTGCGGCAAGTTTTCTTACACATTAAAAGAATGATTCGTATGTTTTAAGTGTCATTATGAGCTATGTATATATTTCATCCAACGAAAGATACTATTTCCCTTAGTTTGTTACAAATTGAAACTTAAGAAATTTAAACATGTATTAGGTTACTTTCGTTATACTACTTATAGTTAACTACACATGATTCCTTGAGTTTACTACGGTGTTCGCTGAGAATATATCAATCAATCAACGATAGGTTATTATATAGCTAGACTGTACTCAAAAAACTTGCTATCATTTCCCTTTTTAAAAGCTTTCAATAAGTTGCAATCACAACGTCTGGTTTCAACTTAAATGTGTAGAGCAGAATGATCCGCGTTCATCGTTTTAAAAATGTAAACAATCACTAAAGGTTTTCGTTTTGAAAGCGCGATGCAGATGAAGTGTACATGTTACTGTATGAGGAGTCTTTTTCACTAGAGAAATGTAATAGTTTGTAATTGCTTACATCAATATCACGTTTCAGTCCCGGCTGGTGCACTCGTGAACCGTCATCGTTATCCCAGTTACAATTGCCTTCCATTGCTCGTGAAGTGGACGGATGGCCATACTACTCTTCACAATTATATAGCATCCACTCGATTGCCTACACGTTACCTGGTTACGTACACGTTTCGGAGACGAACAGGCAAATTGCTTCCCAGATAACATTCCCATAGGGGATCCTTAGGGCACCATATGGGCCAGCATTTGAGGCCCATATGATTTTCACCCAAGATTCAAAAGGGGCCCATGATGGGCAAGCCCATATGACCCATATGGGATAGTTCTGGGACCCACGTTGGCAAATGATATGTGGGTAAAATATGGTAAAGTGCGAATATCCCACATGCATGTGGGCTGGCCCATAGTTGGGCCTCTTAAGAATCTTGGGTGCAAAATTTAATGGGTCCCATATGGGTTCATCCCCTTATTTATTTTCTCTGTTAAAACTGTAAAGAAATTTGCAGCAGTTTTCCTTAAACTTTATCCATATGTTGCACTACACTGCATCTAAGGACCCTCGAATATTCAAAAATTTTCCAAAGGGGGAAGAGGACAACCCCTCTCCTTAGATCCCTCCCCAGGACGGCGGTTCGAAACAATATGCAGCCCGCCACTCAGTCGAGCATAGCTTCTTACGCCTCTGAATAAAAGACTGCTGTGAGTTTCATTAAACAACATTAGGTGCTGAAAATGAAATGAGCATGTTCAAATGTTAAACTTGCAAAAAACTGCATAGTAATTTTGCAGACAGAAAGGCAAGAAGGGATACAATGAGGCTGTTTAGTCACTGTTGCTGCGTCCACCATTTTCCTCAATGAAAATCTCAAGCATGATCTAAAGTTGCTCTTAAAATTCCCAGTTCACAGCATTGAAGAGAGCCAGTTCTTCACGTCATTGAACATAATGTCACCCGTGATCACCAAATGAATGAAACGCGGTACTAGCAAGGTCAGCGATCGAATGGGGAGGGGGGGGGGTTGGCAAGGGCGAGATGGGGAACATCTATGTCATAGGGGAAAGGATACCCATTCGTCACCCCCGATATTTAGTCATCCACCCTTATTTGCCTCAGGAGACCGGAATGCTTTGAACATCGTGGGGAAACTATATATTTTAATTTATTTCAATTCAATTTATTGACATTTATATTTCATTTATTTTGGTCCTTTTTTAATCAGTAGATACAGTGTACAATTTCGTTGAAATTTTTGTACAATTTGTACAGTGTACAATTTCGTTCATTTTTTGTTCTAGTTCTTTGCTTGTTTTGTGTAAACTTTTTCTTGGTAGTTTGCTTTTGATACTGAATGGAAA
>WURT03095206.1:0-12582 GCA_009936505.3 Holothuria glaberrima
GTCGAACTTAGCTGTTTAAGTCATTGGATCTGTACGTTGGTACAGTGAAAGAAACGACTGGGTATACTCTAGTCAAGTAAACAACAAAAAACGAGCCCTCAAAGGAGGTTTTCTCCCGGACTGCTGTATGTGACCATTTACTTGTTAAATTGTGCACCAACAGTAACGTGGGCACATTAATGAAATTCTGCATGTTTGTCGACTCGGACTCGCAGCCAATTCCAGAGTCCGAGTCCAGCCGAGTCCATTTCGGGCCAATTGAAATTCCGTGACCTCCGATCCGGGCCAATTTCGAGTCCAGCGAAAAATGGACAAGAGTCCGGAAACGAGTCCGAGTCCGGCCTCGGATGTTACAGCCCTGCAAAACGGCATCTGGAACCAACCTCATTCTTATTTTACTTTCACACTTCCTCTTCAAAAGACGCAGAAACACTGGCGGAGATGGAAGAGTGGGCCAAACCTGTAAGAAAACTGGAGGAAATCTACATCGGTGAGACATACTCAAGACTCGAAGGAGAATCAGCGGCTTGCCGTGTGAGAGAATGTAACCTTGGTAACCTGATTACAGACTCCATGGTCTCTGTTCATGTAAATGAACAGGGTGAACAAGGATGGTCAGACGTTAGTATAGCTTTGATGGTATCTGGAGGCATACGAGACTCTATAGAGCAAGGTATTATACAAAGATGTCGTTGATTGAATAAATTTAAGGGGTTCTTGCAGTTTAGTAACCGGTAATAGTTCAATTTTTCATTTAAAGACTATATGGAGTTGTAAAATCTACAATATGGTGTGAATTGTGCTTCTTGTCAAGTTATCTACCTGGAAGTGTCACCTACATTTTGCAGTTTTTCATATAACTCATCATTACTCTTCTTGGTAGAAGCTATTTCAGGCTGCTGGAGTAGAATACTTAACTGGTACGTTTAGTCGATTACTTTTCACCGTATCTGTGAACTCAAGTAGACATTTTAAAACTGGGAGATAATGTAAATGATTCTTTAGAAAACTAATATATGTCTTTTCCTGCTCATTTTCTTTTTTTTTTTTTACCTGTCCCATCACTGGTTAGCTTACTTCCCCCTCTACAAGTCTCATACCAACTTTTGTTATGCTGTTGCTTGCGAAAGATCCATCGGGCGCCAGGTGGGGCAGGTGGCATGCTCCCGTCGGTGAAGGCTGCCTCCGTCGGGGAATTAATCTCTTAGTCGACACGATAAAGTATGCAGTCCCTGACTCTTATAACAGCCACAAATTTTGGCGCGCTACGCGCGCTGTAGAGTCACTCCAGTTTCGTCAAAATCTTAAGCCTACATTGCTGGATATCACAAGTCCTGTCAGTTTAACCAAGTAACATTTAGGCAGAGTACACAGTTTATTTAGGATCATAAATTTCATCCCATGTCGCAAAGTCTAGTAGCTGTTCTGTTGTATGTTTCATGCGGTACGCTCAGTTGGTGAGCGACTCACGGAGCAAATTTTGGCTATTTCAAGGGTATTCCAGGCGATTTCGATGAAATGTATGTTATTGCCGATACGGTCTACAACCCCACCAGTTTTTTTATTCTTCTTCTTTTTGTTCGTTATGAGTACATTTGTTCAAATTTGTATAAGCCTAACAAAACTTTTCGCTCTTGGCGCGCTTTGCAGTTCAAAAGAACACTATCAGTGAGCACCCCGGCGTCTGAAGTAATGCTATGGAATGGGATAAAGTTAGGCTCCTTCATATCACCTTCTAACCATCCCCTCGACATAAGGGATGTCGGAACTTGGGCCCCGTTTGGGGAAACGTCTGTCGCCACCCGTGGTCGGTTTACTTATGTTGGCTTTCAAGATGGTCATTTCTGCGATAAAACCCAAAAATTTCGGTTTGCTTTGTCCACTTCATCTGTCCCTTTACTGATAGCTAAAAAATGTACCGTAAACCTTTTCCACCATTTCAAGTAACTTAATAAGTCGAATACATTCGTTTTATGTAAATATCGGGCATTTCATCTCATTTCGCTTAAACTAGTCAATGTTCTCTTGTGTCATTCGTGCAGTATAGGTAGCGGAGCACTAATTATTTCTCCTTAGACTCACACACTAATTTTGGTCCATTTCGTGGCCTCTGGACCCTTTCAGAAGTTTTCAACGGGCTCAAGCTACCCCTAATATGAAATCTCACGAATAGGTTTTTCGCAATAATTTCAAATTTGTGTATCAATGACCATTGAAATTTTGAGCTTGAAGGGCTTGTATAATAGATTTGTGGTTCCTGCTTTTTTTTACTCATTCAAAAACCATTTTGCATTGCGAAAGGATATCTTGCGAAAAAAAGAGTCTGAGATACCTTCAGTTTTCTTTATTTTCTCAGGAGGAGTACGTCAGTTCCTCTCCTACCAGATACACATCTCCAATTGAACATATTACTTCAGTAACATGGTCTAAACTGCCCCCCCCCAAAAGGTTTTTCTAGGGTGTTAAATTCGGAGAGGAAACCTCCTCCGCCGGGATTCCCCTCGAACTAGTGGTCCGCTACCAGTACGGTTAGTGACTCGAGGAGGAAAGTACAATGTAAAATATGTAGACAGAATTCAACAGCCTTAAATAATTTCAAATTCTTTTAGTGAAGGGTAAACCAAAATTGTCGTAAGACTCGCGCGCTTTGCAATTTCACAGTTTACATTCCGAGAAAAAAACATTAACTCAGAACTATGTTCCTCCGGTGTATGCAAATTTTGTGAAATATATGCCCCCGGAATGGCAAGGTCTAGTTTACAGATTCTCTTCAAACCTCTCCTTATCAACCCCTCGACGGCATCGGGGCTGTCGGTGTTTTGGTCGCTGCCCCCCCCCCCCGCCGTCAGAGAATCTGCCCCTTAGTCGGACAAATCCTGGCACCACCCCTGGTAAGCTCCAAAGTTGACATATAGAAACAAAAAGGTCTGCTCAAACTTTGATTTGGGGTGTAGTCTTTCTTCAAGCGTACCAGCAGATCCTCACCAGTGACGTAGGAACCGATGGCCAGGGGGCCAGGGGCCATGGCCCCCTTAATTGTTTGTGGGGGGGGGGGAATGTCATTTTGGCTTCTTAAAAATCGCGATAGTGTTCAGTACATGCATATAAAATAGATATGTACTTTAGTATAGTCTATAATAAAGTATGCCCTGTCGTCTGCTTGTCTGATGTCATGAAAACACGGTCGTGCCCGCATCATACTCTAATACAATAAGCTGATTATTTTACAAGAAAAAGTCATCAATAACACATCTATCAATGCCAATACTGATGTTCTAAAAGTGAGTATTTCAAATGTCAAGGAAATTTTCCCAAAACGGGAATTCACGTTGAGTTCGAGACATATTTTAAGATCAGTCATTTTTGTAAAATAACTTGTAGGAAACTTAACGCTACTACCCAGATTAATTAAAATTATTTATTAGTTTAATTTGAAATCAATTATTAATTCCCGATTTTCAACGAGAGGTAAAATGTTGTAAGCAGTGGTCTGCGTCCTTTCTTATTTGTGCAAATACGCACGGTAGACGATCGTCTTCGTCATCGATAAATGACTAATACTCGAGGGGGGCATTTGTAGTATTTGTAAATATAGCCGACTCCGAAGATAATGTGTGACATCTGCTGGCGGTTTTTTTTTTTGCTCATTAATAAATGATAAATAATTAATAATAAAGAAGGAAATGCAGTCTATGTTATCAAACAAAATCTACAAATCAACAACTGTTTAGTGAAATGTAAGGGAAAGAGACCCACTACATGGGTATTACTGGTAATGAAAAATGAGATAACACATTAAGCAGTTAATTAGATGAGTTAGATGAGGTTTAACAGCCCAGTTTCCAACCAATTAAGCAGTCTTTAAAATGTGATTTTTCAGCCCCCGTCGGCGTAACACACTCTCCGAAAGTACAAAGATAATTGTAACTATATACACCTTTCTTCTCATTGGAAAACGTGATTTCAATTGTTACTTTTTTCAAAGTTTAATACCATAACCCCAATTTCATACGTTAACCCCAATTTCATACGTCCAAAAAGCCCCAGCACTAAACTTAGGGTGTGACTCATTTCGTCTTGAACCTGCTTCCTCTCATAACAAATCCTAGAAGCATGATGTTAGAGTGATTCTTTACGGCTCTTCAGCAAAAATAATTGTTACAGAATTTAATCCCAATATCCTAGTGATGGAACTGTATTTGCAATTTTTTTTTTCAATATTAAGGAGTGTTTTTAAAGCAGCATCAATAAATGATTTGGCAAAATTGTCGCCCGAAAAGTGATCATAATTGATTTGATTTGATTTTTGCTCCAAATTAAGCCTGCAAAAGTACATAGCAAATCATGTAGGATGGGGATAGGGGTAGTAAGAACTTTACAGTGGTAAGTTGCCCAATCTATGTAAAATTAACTAATCAAGATTTGTTTTGCTATTTCACTTTATATGTGTTCCAAATAAGAAGTTATTTTGCCACACACATTCTCTCAGTTTCGACTTTCAAACATTAAAACTCCTCAACATCCTTCCTAGGCTGCCTGAGAAGGATGTTAGACATTCTTGTGTCTGTTTTATGTGTTTTTTATGTGTTTATGCGAGCATTCAATTACCCCTGTGGGGTTTAATAAAGTTGATGTAATCTCATTTTATTTTCGCCGTTGTCGGATCCGGTGTTGATGTAGCCTGCGCAGCGCCTCTGTTGCTGCCGCCCCCTTAGGGTGCCGCGTTAGCTTTTCGCAGCGATTAGCTGAATGCAAAAACTTTTTTCTCCTCCGCGGGGTAGTGTTGATGCTGTTGTTGTTGTTGTTGTTGCTGTTGTTGTTGTTGTTTTTGTTGTTTCCTTTTTCTTTGAATACTTTCATTTTTTGTACTCAAATAATATCGGAAAAATTAAATTGATCAAATATGATGTTTTGGTGCAGGAAGGGGGTTAAGGTCGAAAAATTTCGTCTGGTCTACCCCCCTTGTCAAACATCCTTCTACGCTGCTGCTGTTTGAAATACAGCAGTAGTAGTTTGGATAAACGCAATTTGTGTTTAACAATAGTTTCAAATCTTGTCTAAAATTCCTTAAAAAGGATGTCATCTAATACGATCCGATTCGATTTAAATTGATTAGGGCCAGGGCAATACTAACATCAATATCAAGTTTCATGTTTCTCTTATTTCTTCTCTGTATTGCTTTTCAAAGGTTTGATAACCCAGAGTAATATTTTGAGGATACTCCCATATGGAAATACGGTTGACATGGTAGAACTGAAGGGTCGCCATTTACTTGAAGCGATGGAACGATCTGTAGAAAAGTTCGACACACTACTACTTCCGGGATTCTTTTTACAACATTCTGGTATGGCAGACACTATTTGACACTGAAATATTTGGTTGCAAATCATTTATTCATGTCTTCTTTTCCCACGTTATTTTAGTTTACATTTAAGTATCTTAATCTCTTCATTCTATTCTAATTAAACTTTTAAGTCCAAATAGGGGACGTTTTATGTTTCTTTGGATGTAAAGATTTTCCTGTGGAATGTGCACAGGGCCTAGAACTCACAGTCGTATGTACTTTATTGCCTGAGGCAATATTCTACTTTCCTTTTCCACTGTTTGCGTAGTAGTTACGTTACACATTTTACTTTCTTAATCCGTAACCTTCCAACTGTCCAAAGTGATTTAAAGCGAGTAGCACGAAGCCACGGCAGGCTAACTAAGGATTAAATTTCTCCTGCACAGTAAAATAAGTCAGCGATACAGATGTATTACAACCTTTTTCAACCCTTTCATTCTTAACGTTCATCTTCTCAATAAAATAAAAATGGAACTAACGTGTATGACTGCTGCCTTCCCATATGATTTGTTCACATTTTAAAGGATAGAAATCTGATGTATGAACTTCCTTTTAGATATAGTGATGGGGGCGATTACTCATATTTTGGATTAGATATAAGCGCTATGAACACGGAACTTTCGTTAGCGAAACCATTTCTTTAATGTTTCATATATAAGGTCTAATTGTAACCTATGATTTAACGTCACCTCCGATTTCTTATATTTTTCTGTCATCAGGTCTGATTGTTACATACGATCTAAGATCACCTCCCAAAAGCAGGGTCCAATCAGTTCAGGTCCTGTGCACAGAGTGCGCAATCCCAAAGTATGAGCCGCTGGATCTCGCAAAGACTTACAAAGTTGTTTTGCCATCATATCTTGCCAATGGAGGAGATGGGTACACCATGATTTCGGATAACAAAGAAAATCATATTATTGGCAAGTTATTTGTTGTGATTTATATTGTGTTTATATAATTAAAAATTAAGAGAGTGAACAACAAGATATTCGGCAGGAGGGGTCTTATGTAGCCCACTCTGTTTGTTATAAAGATATAATTGGTTGTATCTATGTAAGTGCCGGATAAGCTTAGATTAACCTATGTACAGGAAGTTGTCAATGTGCACGATATTAACTTTGTTTACCTATCTGCGATATTTTTATCTACAGTATTACCACGGGCTTAAACTTACAAGCACATTGCATGTGACTGTCACGGTGCATGCCGACACTTTAAAGAATAATAAGTGTATTGATACTAAGTAAGGTATAACCACTCTTCGGAGAAGCAAATAAACCAGGACTGTATTCCCACCTCAATTCAAGGAAAACTTGATTTAGTGGAAATAAAATTTTAAGACTATCAAAGGTGCATTAAAATATTCTACAAACTACCCTGTTTAAACTTGGTGTTTGGTGTTTTGCTTCATTTCCGTTTTTCAGGGACCCTGGACGTGCAGGTGTTGAAGAATTTTATAAAGAAGATGTCACCGATTACCTATGGAGAGGAAGGTCGTATAACAGTGCTTGGAGAAGTATCCGGTGCTATCCTCAGCTACCCGAAAGTTACCGTTATTAGCTTGTTGATTGTAATCATTAGTCTTGTCAATCTGCTATAAGTTTTTCAATTTTCTCATGCTTTGCGACAAAGTGAAACTAATATTGCGCTCTTCATTCATTTTGTAGCTTGCATTTTTTATCTAATGAAAGTAGAAATACATACGGAGATGGAGTAACAGTAAAATAAAGGTAATTAGTTTGGTGAAATGGTTGTTCCAAGCTTGTATACGGATAGCTTTTAGCACCTTCTTTTCATTGATTAGTTGTAATAAACGATAAAAATATATTATAATTTTACAGAAACTTGTGTTTAATTATTTTTTGTTGAGATACATCGTGAACATACTCACAGGTGTACGAAGTTTTCTTCTGTCAAAATGTGTTCTATTTTGAATAAAAACGTGGACAAAAATTTTGGACAAAAATCCCAGCCTTTGCGTGTGGTCCTAGCTGTGCGCGGAAAGACACCTTTATGCCTAGTTTGCCTGATGTTTTTTGACATGAAAAATCTCTATATCATAAATCATTTTTACATACAGCAGTACATTTCCCCAAAATGTCTACAGTTGAGCACTTTTTAACAGCTTTATCATTAGTTAATATTTTTGACAATAGAAGTAAGGCACGCAACTATTTTAACGGCTTTTCATTTGTTTCAGACATAACCTGAAATTTTCTTAGCCGATTCTATTTTAAATATCTCTGAAAACTACAATTACAAGCCAAGATTCACATATTTATAAAGGGTATTTTACACTTAATCTGATGGAACCAGTTTTTAATCGGAAAAATTAATCACCCTCGTGATTAATTTCGCTTAGAATGGCGAACAGGCCAGGCCATAATTAAACCAGATATCAGAGTGATGTCAAGCTGGAATCCTTACCGCGCATACGGTATTCATTCAAAATAAAGGATTAGTAATCACGCCAAAGTCTACAAATGGAAAACCAAGAATGTTGGTTAGTATGTTTCGCAAACCATTTCTTAAAAACAATTCCAACCGATGCAAAAACTTACTAGTGTCAAGAGCTATAGCTGCCCTATTTATCTACCAGATGGTCTACTAAAATGTGTTAACAGACCCTTAATATTTCATGCTTGTCTTATTAAGGATTTCTATGTTGTCTGTATACAATTTTAAGTGTCGATAGTCTCATTTAATACTTCAAACACATGAAAAGTAAACTCGCTTGTGTAGTGTGAGGCAGTTGATACTGAAGAAGTAAATATCCTAAAGAGTAGGCTTATATAATACAAGAAAAAATTCTAATATCTCGTCAGATCCAGCAGAAACTTCATGTTTTCGAAATATTTTTCAATTCTGAAAGTCAGAGATATTTAAAAAGCAAAGTTCGGTAATTTTCAGTGTTAAACACAAACATAACAAATAGTGTTTTTGCTCTTTGGCGTTCGTTTCCTTCAACTTTCAGTCTCCAAGAGGGAATCAAAAAAACTAAAATAGGTTAACAGCGATATAAACTCTAAGCGTTATAGCGACTTTCATTCTTCAGTACTGCTAGTTAAAGGGTTCCTCTTTCAGTTTTCCTTACCTCTCTCTCTAGTTTTAATTTAACCCTAAAAATCGTCTGCTTTTATGATGTTTCTTTTTAAAACAATTTTTTTTTTCATTTTAATACGTACATTGTATTATCATGGCTCACTCTTTTGTTTTTCTTCAGGTTTGATGTTTGATACGAAGTTCTAGTGTTCATTGTATTTTGGAACCTCTGGTTGACCTCTAGTTTACTCTTAATGAGAGCAAAGTCAGTAGAACTAAGTGTGCTAAATACCTGGGCCTCACTGTTGTTATTTAAGGCACACATTGATGACCTTTGTAATAAACTTGTTAAGTATTTTTTACCGTCTTCCTCACTCTGTTTTACTTCAGATTTATTATTCGCTTGTTTACTCAAAGGTTGCTTATGGCAAAAAATATACGGGATGAATACTAGTTCTGCTCTCAGTCCATTACAACGACTACAAAACAGAATCTTAAAAACAGTTACATTCAAACATAGGCGTTTCTCAACCAACCTCCTCCATTGTAAACTCGGTGTTCTTAAAATAGATGATATTCATATTTTCAAGACGCAAACCTTTTTTTCAAGTATGTTAAATGCCTTCTACCAAATGTTTTTTTTTTTCGAAATATTGTTCACACTAGCCGTACAAACTTAACTTCCTAGGTATGCACGAGAAACAACAATCTCTTCTCCGTTACCAGGCAACATTTTATGCATGGAAAATTTCTCTTGAATAACTGTTGTACCAGATTATGGAACGGCCTTCTAAATCGTTTAAAACAACTCAAAATGTATCACTCTTTTAAGAAACAATTGAAGAATTTACTCACTGATAAAAATTAAGTTTTTACCTGCAGTACCATGGTTTGTTAGTTATCCTTTCTTTTTTCTTCTCTATCTGTCCTTCTCTTTGTGTTTTCTCTCTTTGCCTTTTTTGTTGTCTCAGTGACCAAGTTTCCTTTTTTTTTCTTTAAGGTTGCTAGCTTTGTTTAAAACTTCTGTGTTTGTTCTAGTATCCTGTTCATTCTTTTACTGTACCATTTTTGTATTTGTATTTGTGTGGACGAAATAAATGAAATGAAATGAAAAAAGTAATGAAATGAAGTGGTACTAGTTACATATTGCATCATGCAATTAGTCTAGATATAGTGAACCCATGTCCCGCATTAAGTAGGCCTTCAATCAATTTCCTAGAGTATATGTGCCCCTTACAGTATTGTAAGCTAAAGACGTAAAGGTCAGGTCTCGTGTGAGGAAATAAGAAATCACCACTCTCATCATGATTAAGAACACTACCATGCAACACCTGAGGCAAGTATATCAACATGATGGGGCTGATTTAGTTTGCTATACTGGATTTTGTCGTCTTGCTTAAAGTTCATTTACTTTCAGAAATAACCAGCGACTAATACCTGATACGACAAAGCACTTTCTGTATAATAAGCACAGACGAGATGAAAAAAAAATACAAAGGTGTAAGAATGAACTTGAAAAGTCAGACACACTTGCTACGTATCCATCAGTTGTGTAACTTGTGATATTGATAACGTTCTGGATCTTTATGTTGCTTATTTTCTAAATTTCCATGAAAAACTACAAAATGTAAGCATGATTGCATTCCTATTTGTAATTAATGCCATTAACTAGTGTAATTAATTCAAGTATACCAAAAGTACCTGCTCTTGGTTTCTGACCATGCAGCTACAAAATTTACCGTCTGCTTTGATTTGCCGATTACAAGTGATCATTTCGGGGGAATCGTGCACACAAACGTAGCAATGTAAAATGCCTAGCTGCCAAAACACCTCAAATAATGGAATGACAGATAGTCCCTACTGAAACGTAATACCGACCTTTCTAATGTCTATCCTGAATTTGGCTAGTTTTGAAACTGACCTATCTGCTTTTCTTCTATAACACAATGAGCATCAACTTGTAAGGGAAAAAATAGACTTAGCAGAATGACCTGGGGCTCATGTTACTAGTGGCGCATGTTTAGTTACAAACAGAAAAGGTAAGAATAAAAAGTTAACGACACTTTTGACACACCCAATGACCTTGCGATGGATTTAAACCGAAAAATGTAAGGTGAACAGGTCAACTGGAAGCTATAGATCAAATTTTCCACTGGAGGAAAATAACAACAATACGGGTTATCAGAACGTTGAACGGCATGGGAATGGTGCAACGATGTATCGTCACAAGGTGGAATATAATAGCAGGGCCGGCAAAATCACGCAGTCCTTCCGCCCTAACCAAAGGTAAAGTAAGCACGAAACTAGTATGCAGATAATAATAACCCCTGAATTATTCTAATCTTTACAGACATTAGTTGCATAAGGCATAAGAGGAATTGAAAGTTTGGATAGTGGGTTGACCAAGAACTTGGTTCGAATATAATTTCATAAGCAAGTGCTAAATATACTGTGTCATATCTTTAACTATACACATTCTTAAGTAATTGTGGGGGACCGTGATATTATCCACGGCTTTTTGCCAACCCATCCCATGCATAAAAAGGACAGCTAGAGTTGCTTGGTCTGATTCTCTCAATTCCCAGAATATTCAAGTAATGCAAAACTCAGTGCCCGGTTTAAGATCACGTTTACGCTATACTTGGATGTACAATTAAATCACCGGATTATTTTTCATATAACCTAATTAATACCAAAAAATTCTATATCGCTCGATAGAATGGCAATTGCTGAGTCTCCACTTATCACCTTTATACTTCGTTTGGGAAAGGCTTGTATCTAATTAAAAATTATTATCTTGTACTTATTAGAATGTGAACCGAGGAAATACAACTCGCATATAAGACCTTTGACCTTATGTGTTCAGTAAAAAACTTACTTTATAGTTACTTTTTCCACACTTAAAGGGGCATATTGAGTTGGTTCACAAAATCTATGATTTTTTCACACCCGTTGAAATTTACTCACATCTTGATGGTAAATGGTCAAACTAAAAGAGATTGTGCACGTGTGACTCACAACTGAAATGGCAATGCTAGGATAATTAACGATTAAAATTATTTATTACTAATTCGTGACCAAACACTTTTTACCATCATGTATTAATCATATACAACCCATATCCATAAAAACTACTTTTTCACATTTTCGGTAACAATAGGAAGTGGTACATGAGAAATGAAGCTTATTAGAAGCATTTTCATGCAATGATTTCCTTCAAGCTTGTCACAAAATAGTTGATATCAACTCAATGAGCCCCTTTAATCGTTAAGATAAACTTCCGTAGAAGACATGTAGCAGGTTACCCAGGTCCCTACGTCGTAGACAGAAGAAGCTGCAACTTTCTTTTTTTTTAAATCTGTTGAGCTATGACCAACTTTTAATGAATTTTCCAATCTGCTGTAGAGGTCATCATATATGTATAATATTTCTGTAAATCGATGAGGGCCGTACTATCATACATCGTTCAGGCAAGTTTTGGATTGTGTCTCACAGATTATTAAGGAAAGAGGCTGTATTTTGATCAAGTATGTGACCTCATTCTCTTATCTGTCAAGACACACCTACTTCATATAGACACAAACGCTTTGCAAAAGTAACAAATACTTCAAAAATAAAAAAGTGGCTAGTACTTTCAGATTTAACAGTTGATAATCGATGAATATTTTCATATCAACGTTGACATTTCGTGATTCCACTGGGTCAAAAGCCAGAAGCTGTGTGTGTCTTTATTCCATAAGAGATCATACATACAGGTAGGAGAAATTTGAATTACTAATAATACAGCGAACAAACTAATTTCATCATTTTTATTAAAGAGTGTATTAATAATATCTTGTTTATATTCTCGTTCCTTGTGAAGTCTCTATAAATTACGGTTTTGTTAAGACAGGCTTAATTTTTTAATAACTGGCCAATTCTACTTAAGCCTGTTTGTAGGTCTCAGGGTCATGAAGACGTCAACTGTCCCTTAACTAGTAGATACGTGGAAGTTTTCATAAAATAATATATATATATATATATATATATATATATATTATTGCTTGACTCGAAAGCGAAGACTTTAGCTAGTCTGTTGCCCGACACACCCTTTGCTCATACCCCACCCTGCGATG
The DNA here is from genome assembly GCA_009936505.3 of Holothuria glaberrima. NCBI lineage: Eukaryota > Metazoa > Echinodermata > Holothuroidea > Aspidochirotida > Holothuriidae > Holothuria > Holothuria glaberrima. The sequence goes on from WURT03095206.1 coordinate 12,502, forward strand.
CCAGACATACACAGGACACTAAGCTTGTGGTCACCATACCCCCCGATCTGGAACTCTCCTCTTCTGAACGCTCAGTGTTAG
>WURT03095217.1:0-12582 GCA_009936505.3 Holothuria glaberrima
CTGTTACATGCACAGATATTGTCAGAAAAGGATAAACAACTTTTGGTATACATTATCTTCAAACAGAATGCACACATTGAATATCAAAGTACCACCACTATGCATTTGTAGAGTAGCATGTAACAGATAATTTGTGTTGCAACTTCCTCAATGTGAATCTTCAGTTTATCATGTTGGTAACACTTATGAAAATATGAACACATTACAGTTTTATCTGTTGGTGTAATGTTCACAGTACCATTCGAAAGATGACTGCTCTGAGAGTGTGTCAGCCATTTCTCTAAAATCAGTTTGAAAATAAAAAGGACTAATTATTCAAGTGATGAGATAAAAAACAACCCTTTGATTTCACTATACAGGTGAAGAAAGCTCTGGAGTTGTATGAGCAGCTACGGCAGAGAATGGGTGTGGTTATCGTTGGCCCTAGTGGTTCAGGCAAATCAACTACCTGGCAGATACTGAGAGCTGGTTTAAATAAGACTGGCCAAGTTGTAAAGCAGTACACAATGAATCCAAAGGCCATGCCAAGGACTCAGGTGAAAGAAATTTTGAAAGTTAATTGGCAAAGGTCAGGGTGGCACCAGGTGGGAGTCCGATTCCAGGGAAAGTGGAGTCATGACTCGACTTCTGGCCATGAGGCGTTTCAGTGGGGTAACCTGCCCAAGCCTACTGAGTAGAGGGAAGGGACTGGTTTTAGTAGGCAGTCAGATGACACAGTGATGCCAGTTTGAACCTTAAAACAGGGATGGAATTTTTACTTTGCTTCCCATCCTGGTGACAGATATCAAACTGTGTTAGAAAATTCTAATTTTTGTCTTTTGTATTTGTTATGTTTTCATGTCAAACGTAAGAATTACTAAAAAATTAAAACAAAAAATGAAAATAATAGTAGGAAATTTATGGTAAATAGTAAGTCTGTGAAGAAGAATGTTGTATATTGTTGAAATAAAGTAGAAATATTCAAATTACTTCATGCAAAATGTTTTAATTTGCAGCTCTTAGGTCACATTGACATGGACACCAGGGAATGGTCAGATGGAGTGCTCACATACAGTGCAAGACAGGTTGTGAGAGAACCACAAGGTGATAACTAATTCCAGTTTCTTCAAGTTTGGAATGTGATAGTTTCTTTTCTTTTTCATCTTAAGTATTGGCTCAAGTTTATTATTTTATACTTTATGAGACATATTTAAGCTAGGCAAGTAACAGTTGCATAATTAAAGGTCTATGGACATGTAAATGTCATACCTGCGTCTTTGGTGTAAAATGCATTAAAAATATTAAAAATAGATTCAATTCCGATCAAAATGCACCAAAAATTGTCCATTTTACAAGACAGCTACAATTTTTGTACTAACATCATGAATAAACATGAGCTACATAATGCAAATTTGTAACATGGAAAGAGGGACTCATGAGATATGTTATATGACATCCTTTGTTTCTTGAATCTTCATTCCAAGGGCAAATGTAATGTTGGCATTCCCTGAAGGGTTTGTTTTTGAAGTAGCTATCAATTCCTTTGAAAAATGATCGCATTAAACATCAAAATAGAAACTAACTGGTAAGTGATTAGTAGATAAATATAAAGGAACAAAAAAAGAAATGCAGATCTTGTGCAACACTCCAAATCACAATGGCTGCAAAGAAAATGAGAAATCTTAGAAATGGTCAAAATTTGTAAGACATGTTTCTTCATAATGGTATAAGATATTCAAACCATTCCAACAGATTTTTCAATGTCGGATCTTATCTCTCATTGTTGAGTAAAATAACTATTGTGGTTATTCTTCCAGAGACCTTTAAAAACCTTTGTAACGATGACAGATTGTCTGTATTTATCAAATTCTTGTCAAGCCAGGGTTTGTGAGTTTATGGAACATGAAAAAGTGTCTGATTTTTGATGATTAAATTTTATATTTTACATTGACTTGCTTTATATATTAAACTGAGTCCATTGCAACTTGTCCACTTAAACACTAAATCCCCTTATAATTTTTTGAGGTAATATGGTATTAGCTTGATTTTGTTTAAAATACATGCACAGAGGTACCCTATACTGGTGGTGCAAAGTAAGGGCATGTAGCTAATATGACAGGCGTCTTTAGTGTCTACAGTGGTATCCATGATGTGTTACTGTTTAACTCTGTTTATATGTCACATTACTATGATTGTACAAACATTTGAGAAATCAATTTGAAGTTGCAGTTTGGTTTCAGTGTTACTCCTAGCACTTCCTCCCATACTCACCCTCCGTACATGATTATTGTCATTAAACCCCATAGACTTACTGTCATGAAATCCAACGGAGTAGAATGCACTGGTGCTCACTAGAGTGGGAAGATATGACATGTTTTGGCTTCCTTGCTTCAGTCTTGAAGGAATTAGAACCACTCTTGTCAGTTAGCAACACTTCTGACACCTCTGAAGTTAAAACCACTTTTGACAAGTTTGACAGCTTTCATATCATTCGACTTTATGCACATTAGAACCTTGTTATTAATTTTTTACAGTTGTATTGAATCATTTTCAAACTATGACTGTTTTGGGTTTTATCCTTTTGTTTAAAATGTAATTTTAGAAATTCAGTCATGGATTGTGTGTGATGGTGACATTGATCCAGAATGGATTGAATCCTTGAATTCGGTCCTGGATGACAACAGACTACTGACCATGCCATCAGGAGAACGTATCCAGTTTGGTCCCAACGTCAACTTTTTGTTTGAAACACATGACTTGAGCTGTGCATCACCAGCTACCATCTCACGTATGGGAATGATTTTTATGAGGTGAGAGATTGGTTGTTGCTAGTATTAGGGATACTCACTTATATTTCAATGTTGCCCCATTCAGAGTGGAGGTGGGTGCACACTGCACCCACCTGACTGCAATCCAATGCAACCGAACCCGACTTCTCATCATGAATGAATTGCATGCAGTTGTGAGCAGTTGCGTTGGGTAGCAGTTGGATCTTATGTTAACGGTACATTAAAACGACTGGAGTGTGACCTGCAAACTCAGGTTTGAAATGCAATGGGAGGTATCACCAGCAAATCATTGCATATACATCTTCATTTATTGTTGCTTTATCTGTGCTTTTACATGAGGATTTTGAAAGTGAAGTTGAAAAGATTTGTGAGGCAGTGGATAAAGAGGCACACAAAGATTATTAAGTTGGCAGAACCTTATAAGAGTTCTGTTGCTATAGTGCCAATCAAACATGGTTGATATGCCCAATTTGGTCCCGACAAGGACTGACTGTCGGATCAGAGTAGTGCCGCAAAGAAAATTTGGAACGCACTGCATTGATCGGACTGCGGCTCGAAAGCGACCCGACAGGTTTTCAGGTGCAAAGCAGTCAATGTTTAATGTGTTAGCACATTGTTATTAAATTTCACTAACTGTTGTGGAATTTTTTGTTGTTCTTTACATCCTCCACTCATTAGTGATGAAGACACAGAATTGAAGTCCCTGGTCCAATCATGGCTCAGTAAACAACCTGAAGAAACCAGGTCAAACTTACACTCTTGGATTGAAGATTACTTCTACCAGGCCCTGGAGTGGGTCATGAAACAGGGCGACTTTGTGGTGGATACCAGTCTTGTGGGTGTAGTCATGAATGGGCTCTCACACCTTGGAGGTGCAGAGTGCAAAGCAGACTTTGCCATCAAACTGATAAGGGGGTTAGGAGGTAACCTCAGTGATGGAACCAGGGCCAACTTTGCCAAAGAGGTACGTTAATTGCAAGAGTGATGCCACATTTTGGTATGTCAAATTTTGTTGTGTTTTTGAAATTAGGGCCATGAGCTAAGATGAGATTCAAATGGATAGTTTTTTTTCTTCTCAGAAGATCAATGTGCATAATATGACAAGGAAAGTATTGAAAATACTGTTTTAGGTCAAATATTTTGTGAGGGAGTCAAGTTTTGGAAAGATTATTACCAGTCACTGCAAATGCGAGACTGAGTTCCACTAGATTTTTAAGTCTGTTCAAGTTATTTTAGCCCCTTTCTCAGTATATTTAAAATTTGCATGGTTCTATTTTTCTTTATGCAGGTTTTCACCTGGGTCCGTGAGAATATCCCTGACAGTCAGAGACCTCTAGATACTTACTGCGATCCATCCACTGGTTCACTCATGACATACCAGATGCAGGTAAGGGATGAGGCAAAAAATAAGCCTCTTCTTGAACCAAGTCATATTTGACAATTCAATGTGATCAGCTGTGGTAAATGTCTTTAAAGTGGACCTTAAGTCTAGAATTACAAGAATATATATTTTAGAGGTTGGAAAATGAGTTTCATTCATCCAACTGCAATTTTTATAGCTTACTCCACTACTGAGATATGAAATATTGAAATTTTTTCACATAATTTGAAGTATAGTCCATTGTGCAATGATTTTGATGTTCTTCTTGTACAACTCACATTACCTGTTTTTGTTTCCTTTTGAAATTAAAATGTGTATATAACCTGGAAACATCTACTGTTTCCTTGAGTGACATTTGTACATAGAGAGCTTATATAGCCAAGTCATCCTATAATAGTAAGAGCGTGATCACATTTCAGCACAAGGTGCAATAGCTTTGGAAAAAAACAAAGAAAAACAAAGACAGTAATTTGAGTTGTATAAGAATAATGTCACAAATTATTGTGCAATCTACAATTTGAAATGTATTGAATAAGCTTGAACATTTTATATCTCAGCTCAGTCGTGTGAAGATAGAAGTTGGATCATTTGGGTGCATTTTTCCAGCTTTTGTAACATACATTATTGAAATTTTAGACATGAGATACACTTTAAAATAGTGCTTGCCATATTTTTTAACTTCAATAAAAATGAGTTGTACTAATGTGGCAGTTAAAACCAGTATTGGAACCAAAGCAATGACGTAAAGATTTTACACATTTTATGTTAGGCTACTTAAATTTATCTGATATTTTGTGAAAAAAGATGTGTGTGAATCTCCAGTAAGCATGTAGAAGTCTCTGTTTGCTTTTTTTTCACTGTTTTTTAATTTGGCATTTTAAAGAGAATTGAGAAAAGGAAAAAAAGTACTTTTAATGACTAACATTTGGGTATTTTTCAATTTTGTGAATTACTAGGCACTGAGGTAGCTTATTTTCACTGACAAAGTATCAATATTATTCCGACAGGAACCAGAAGATTTAGAACCTCACCATTTCAGCAAACCTGACTCCCTGCCAGTAATCCGCACACCTAGTATACAGAGGTGTCTGGACTACTTTGAGCCTTGGTTACAGACAGAGAATAGACAGCCATTCATCTTGGTTGGACCAGATGGCTGTGGCAAAGGGTCAGTAATCTTATATTGAGAATATGAAAACATGATGATGATTAATTAGGGTGAGGTGGGGAGGGGGGAGGGGCAGAAAAGATTTGGGAAAGAACATCTTTGGAATCACTAGATTGTTGAATTAGTCCCTTACAAATGAACTTGTGAAATGAGTTCCAAGTATGCATGTTCCTGGCACAGGTGATAATATGTTTTTTTTTTTAAATAAAATGTAAGTTTTACTTTACATTGACCATGTTGGCAAATTGTTGCACACTTTGCTGTGGGTTTGCCACAGATTACCACATGTGTAATGTAAAAAAACACAGTTGTTTACAAATGATGTGACAAAATTGTGGAGTAAAATTGATAGCACAGATTGTAAGTCAAAAATGTGATTACTCTGGTTGGGGGTCTTCAGACAAAGGTTTGCCACATGGTTTTACCATTTTTTTTACAATTTTTGCATGTGCGAGTCCATGTGATCACAGGCACGTGTTGACTCGTGTTATAAGGGACTTAAAATTCTGTCAGAGTTAGCAGACAGAATTTAGTTCAATTGAATGGAATGAAGAAATCAAATTTATATTGAACAGTGTTTTGATGGCTGGATGTTCTGTTTCTATTTTAATGATGCTTGTAGTATTATGCTTTGATGTGTACGGGTCGATGAAATTCTTTGAACTTTTACATCACATGCAGTATGCAGAGCAATGCTGGGGATAAATTTATGCAACAGCTGTGTTGGTATTTATTCTGGAATTTTACTGTTAGCAAGAATGATTTGCTTGGCAACTTTCATATGGAACATAAATCCTCATCAGTCACCATGAAAATGTACTAAAGAAAATCAGTTTTAAGATGAGGAACTTTTACTTGAAGACAGGAGGTTCTTTGTGGGACATACATAGTTCATGAAAATACTTCTTCATAATTTGGAGAAGCAGTGGTCAATAGTTTTTCTGTATTTTTGGTATTCTTTTCATCTATGAACTTTGTAAAAAGAAAAGATTAACAGTGTCTTAAATTTACCTTTTAAATAAATTATGTGTATTTAAATTTTTTGTACCATAAAGATGAATTGTTCAGCAGCTTCAACATTTGTTTGCTTGTTGTTGCTTGTTTCAGATCACAGACCAACTCCAACATTTATCTACACATGAATATTTAGAAATTCAAAATTTTCCTGGTAAAAAGTTTGTTTATATTTTCTTCTTTGTGCAGAATGATCTTGCGGTATTGTTTTGCTCAGCTACGTTCTACTCAAGTAGCTACCATTCACTGCAATGCTCAGACTTCCCCAACCAATGTTTTACAGAAGCTACAACAGACATGTATGGTTATCAGTACCAATACTGGAAGGGTTTACCGGCCTAAAGATTGCGAGACCTTGGTTCTTTATCTAAAAGACCTAAACTTACCCAAACCTGACAAGTGGGGAACTTGTCCACTCATTGCTTTCTTCCAGCAGGTAATCTTAAAGAATTGTGTGCTAATTGCTTTAAGAAAGACTGAAAAAAAAAAAAAAACAAAGTAAAGAAAAAGACAGAAAGAAGGAAAAGAGGTCCTTTTCTAAAACAATAGAATTCATGTTGATCAAGTTACTGCCAAATTTTCACCTTGGAAAAGTAGAAACTTAAGAAGGCTAAGTCAAAAATGAATGTGTTTATTTCTTGTTATTTATTTTTAAAACAGAACAACACAAGTGTTGAATGAATTCATGACAGCATCATGTTTATAGCATAAAAATTTCTTTCAAGTTATTTGACCGTTATTACTTGTGGTTTAAACAGAAGTGATTCATATCATCATGTGAAAAAAGATTTTTTCTAACTCCTTTTACTTAACATATTTAAAACAGGTCCTTACCTACAACGGTTTCTATGACACAAACTTGGAATGGGTCGGTTTGGAAGGTGTACAAATCGTGGCTAGCATGAATGCTGCACACACTGTTGGTCGTCACCAACTTACCACACGGTTCACTTCCATTGTCCGGATATGCACTATTGGGTATGTTTTACTCTACTTGTGTATAAGTTAGGATACTAGAGCTTCACTTTGCAGAATGTGGGTCAAGAATGTTAATGTCAGGGTATTTTCAAATTCTAAATGTATTTTCAAATCCTAGAATATATTAAAAAGGGACAGTATTTCAAAATTTTCAAGGCATAATGGAACTTTTGCTTGATTTGCCCTTCATGTCCAGATTTCATTATACGTTTGTTCAAGCCAATAGTATTCCCTCATCTAATCATACCAATTGTTCTGACTGCGGAGAAAATAATTTCATATCTGCCCTATTAAAGTTGCCATTATTCCAATTTTATCTTTCATGCTGCTATTTTTTCTAAAAATGAAAAATTGAAACATGGTTTTTCTTACATTAATGTTTGGCAGCTGGTATTGTCATCAAATCTTGGGAAGTTTTCTCTTTTTCATTCAAGCAGCTTCTCTTTCTTGCCATATTTTATGGTTAGATTTATTTGATACGATGGATTCTGTTACATTTACTATCCTTTTTAATGTACAGATACGCTGAATCTGAAGAATTACAGGCTATTTACAGTGCATACCTCAGACCTGTCTTACACAGAAGTCTACAGGGTCATCCTGTCTGGGGGTCAGCCTCAAAGGTACACCAGTTGGCAAGTTCTATGCTGGAAGTATTCTCACAGGTGAGTGGACTTATGAACAGTGTGCAAGTAGTGTCATATTTCTGTTTTTTTGAAATGTGTAAGTGTGATATTCAACATTTGAAGTATTAAGGTCACATAAGGTAGAGGAAAAGGTTCCCCTGGAATAAGAGAAATGAGCAAAAACCTAGAAATAGTCTTGAGTCTAAATTTTAGCTTGCATTTTGATTGATTGTTGTGGAAAAATTGCTTTTTAGCATGAAAAACTGACTGCTTTGCCCTTGCTGTGAGTAACATCATTTTTCTCTGTGTGGGCATAATTTTCAGATGTGAGTAATGTGTATTCCGTGTAGTTTGTGAATGGGGACCAGTGTTAAGTGAAATGTAGACTTCTAAGTGACTTACATGTACTCTATGAGGTCAGGGGAAAAGTATTTGTTGAAGTGGTGTATAAATTAATTAACATATATAAAAGATAAGGAAAAATTCTCCAATAACAAGTATAAATTACATTTTCCTGATTTCATAGTTCATTATTCATGTGCTGTAACCATGGGTTTCTTGCTCTGTAAAAATATTGTTTGATATCTGAAAAGTAGATGAACCTTGATAGAAATTTAAAGGGTGTGTATCCATGATATTTGCTGCAACAGTTAAACACACTTTACAATGCCATCTCGGAAATTTTTATATACCTAATAAAAAGACACAATAAATGTGGCATGGAACCTACACTGACATAACAAAATTATGGTTCAAATTGAAACAACTCTAGACAAAATTTGGACTGAAATAATTGCCACATACAGATTTTTGCCAAAATGTTTCATGTATTGTGTATAAATTTAATTTTGTTTTCGATATCTTCTCTTTTAAATAGCTTATATCAATTTGAGTGTTCTTTTTTTGTAAACTTTACATTCATCACAATTTTAAAAGGACATGTTTGGGGGATATATGTCAGCATAGATTAGTTCATTGTACACTTGAACCCATTCCACCATTACACAGGTTGACATCCTCGCTTTTTTCACACCTTCTTACAGGTGACATCCAGATTCTCCATTGATGATCACAGTCATTACCTGTTTACTACAAGGGATCTGACCCAGTGGGTCTTGAGCTTGCTACGGTATGACCTCAATGCAGGCAGTACAGAGGGCACTAGTGAGTACCTCTTGGAAATTTGGGCCTACGAAGCTTGCAGGCTCTTTAGGGACAGGCTGGTTGGCGAGGAAACCAGAAACAAGTTTAACAACATTCTGCAAGGGACCTTACAAGGAAACTGGAATGCTGGACATGTCATGCAGAATCTAAACAGTATGTAATTTTACTTTCAATTTGCATCTAATGTTTCCTGTGCAAAATGATCATTGATTAGTGAGTTTTTACTTACAGTTTGAATTATATTATCATTTTCATTTTTGAACAATCTAAAAACAATTTTCTATTAGTTTAAGGACAAGCAGTAATTTTTTTTTACAATGAAAGTCTGTTCAAATTTGATTTACATCTCTTACAGCTAATTATTTTGTAACATGGGGAGCCAGATCTGAAGGAGGAAGTGGGGGACACCTACCCCCAGCTGGTAAACCCCTTGGGAAACTCAGTGCATCAGACTTGAAGGAAGTTATTAAGAAGGCTAAGGTTACTTATGGTGAGTACAGAGGACTATAGTGTCTCTATTGGTGACCCAGATCCAAATTTTGCAACCCACCTCAGCAAAACAGACAAAACTATGAGCAACAACATATATTTCAATAGTTGTTGTAGGAATGTGATTTTTATTTTTATAGATATGTTTTCTGATGTTGTGTGGCATTTATATGACAAAGTGAGAACAAGCATCTAATTGTGTAACAACTGTTTGTCTGTATTTCCAAAGAGAAGATTCATTTGATGAATACCGATAGTATTATCTTGACTCACCAGATATTTTAGGGGACCTACCTTTGTTTTGGAAGCAGACCATAAGTAGAACTAAGCTTTTTAGCTATTTGCTTTCCACCTCCTCTTGTTTCAGCTTTTTGTGTTTTTCAGTCTTAGATAAATATTGTATGCCCCTGTCTTAGATAAGTGGAACTTCTCATATGAATATAAAATTATCTGTGGCTAACTTTTATTCTTTCAGCCCGAGAAGGAAGAGAGTTGAAACTTCAGATATTCAGAGAGGTTCTGGACCATATTGCTCATGTGGATAGGGTTCTGACCCAGCCAGGAGGGTCCCTTCTGTTGGCAGGACGTAGTGGTGTCGGTAGGAGGTCTGCTGTCACAATTGTGTCACACCTCCACAGGACAGAACTCTTCACTCCTAAAGTGGCTCGTAATTATAGCCTGAAGCAGTTTAAAATGGATTTGAAAACAGTAAGTGCTATGTGTGGAAAAGATGATGTTGTACGTGGGTAGGACAGCACCTAGATCAAGTGTATAATATGAAGGTTTAATGAAGAAAGCATGGAGAGAGATTTAATTAGGCAAATTTGGTTTGAAATTTAGTGGAAAGGGTTTCTGGCTGAAAAGGAGAAACATTACTTAGGCTAAGGTTTTAAGATGCCAAAATTTTGGCTTGTAAGGCTTGATCATGCAATAAGGCTGTTGATATATGTCTGCACAAGAAATTACAGGCATTCAACTCTGCCTACATTGACATGTGAAACTTATGTCGTGAAATAAGTTGTACAGTCTTAAATTAATATTTCAAGTGAATTATTTCCTCCTTAAATGTGTTTTACGACTACATTGCCTGTAACATTGAACTGTTACAGACAAAGAAAATAGCTTGAATAATTGTATAATTCATCTGTTGTGCAGTTAAAATTTTTTTATCCAGTTGGAATTTATTATTTTAAATGGCCTAAGTTTACAATTTTATGTGAGGAAACAGTCATTTGAAGTTCATACTTCAAATTTGGTGAAGAATGAATTTGGTTGAAGGAGAAGCTTAAAGGGAAAATGCAGTCACCCCAATCAGAGTTAGTATGCCCCATCACTCCAGCTCATGAAAGGCGTATTTTGATCATGTGACAATATTTTTGTCAGTGAATTGTGAAATTCATGGAGAATTTCTCCTTACTCTACCTATTGTTTGTACTAGTTATGTTCAAAACGTCTTCAGAGATGCTTGTAATGCAATAAGGGGAGGTTTAAAAGAGTTTGCTGATTTTTGAGGAAGCAATGAATTTGAAAGGAACACTACTGGTAATGTGTTTTGCTCCTACCTACCTGACCTGTTACACAAGTGAGCAGCACCATCTATCACACCATAGCAACTGGCAGTGTTTTTATCCTATCTAGCTGGCGCCCTACCAATGTGAGCTGCTAGCTTCGAATCATCCTGGTTTCAGTGCCAGCTGTTTGAGGATTTAGTAGAAATTGTCTAGGTTGAGGCAGGAAAAAACTGTTTGCTGGGAACAGAGATGTGTGGATGCACTTTGTTTAAAAGAAAATGGGTGTAAAATAATAAAACAAATTTGTATAAACTTGAGATGAATGAATGTGAATTGTCACTAAGGGGAAACTTTTTTACATGTTGCAAATGTAGGAATGGAGAAAAACCATTGCAATGATAATATTGAATTTTTCAGCAAGTGCCAGTATAAATGTAAGTCTTTTTTGTTTTCATCTCTGCTATTTTAAAAATGATGAAATATTTATGTTGTTGTACATGCCTTTAATCACTATCTCTGACTTCAGGTAATGCAAATGGCTGGTATTGAAGACCAACAAGTTGTACTTCTTCTGGAAGATCATCAGTTTATAGAGAAACAATTCCTGGAACTCATCAACAGTCTTTTGTCATCAGGGGAAGTCCCAGGTCTCTACACACCTGAAGAATTAGAACCCCTACTAGCACCCTTAAGGGACAAGGCCTCTGAGGATGGTTTCAGAGGGACGCTGGTTAACTATTTTGCAGCTTGTGAGTTGATATGAAACTTATATACTGATATGATTTCACAAGACTCAGATCTCTGGCTCTTACAAAATGTAGGAATAGATTCTTTCAGAGGAGAGATGTAAGATAATATCTATCTGGTTCAATTAGACATGTAATGTGGAAGAGAGGCTGTTGTCTATGAACATTCCTAGAAGAATTAATGAAATCATTACGAAGATTGATGATAGATATAGATACACAGATTGAAAAACAGGATGTTGTGCTCTACCTTGATGCATAATGTTTAATGTTAAGTGCTATAAGTATGCTTTCTTTTTGTGGTGTAATGCAGGTGTTAATCAAAGTAGGAATTTACAGTGTCTTTGTGACAGTCACATTTGATTGAAGTTACACGAAAGGTATTTTGAACAAACATGGATTTGCCTTCATTACTTTATACAGTACAGTGATCTGTTATTAAATGCTTTTACAAAAGTGAAAAGTATTATATAACACCTCACTGATTAAGAAAATGCTTTGATTGTTGTTGCAGTGCCAGATTTGTGGTCAATATTTTATTTATTTGCTCTTGACAGGTATTAAGAGAAACCTTCACATAGTGTTGATAATGGACTGTAACAACCCATCCTTTACAGTTAACTGTCAGAGTAACCCAGCCTTCTATAAGAGCTGTGTTGTACAATGGATGGAGGAATGGAGTAAGGAGAGTATGAAAGAGGTTAGTTGCACCGGGGAAGAGAAATAAGGGGAAGGGG
>WURT03095228.1:0-12580 GCA_009936505.3 Holothuria glaberrima
TTTTCACCTCCTAAAAGAGAAAAATTTTTTGCATTTTTTGAACTTACTGAATTTTGTCTCTGGACAATCCCTTTAAGAATGGAACCTTCTACCATTGTCCTCGGTGCTCAGCATAAGCATTGGAGTAGGGAAAACAAGCCAGTGAGCCACAACTGGAAAAAAGGCCGTGGCCGGCCCCGACTTAAACCATTTGGTTAGAAACTGAGCCGTAAAACCTCATCTAACTTTACCTGAGAGTCTGTTCTTATGGGGGTAATACCTGTTTGTCACAGGGATTGTTATTTTCGTACAGAGAATAAAGTAACAAATGACCCAAAGTAAGTGTATTGTGTTGAGGCTTGGGTGTGCCAGAACCCAGGCATTAATCCTCTATTGTTAAGTCTTATTTCGTAAACAAGTCTAGGAGTTAGCCAGCGTCAGAAACAGAAGTGTTTTTACTGACAACTTCAGTTTGGACGGCAGGATTCACGGCCTGAAGCCGCTAGCCTAGTATTCCATTACTACCCCTTGGCTCTTCGCCAGAGAGTCGAGGGGACTTTTGAAAAAGTTACATTAATTGCAGTGGACTAAGTTATTTTCCAAGAAAGAACTCCGTACATCCCCTGTAACTGATGTAAAAAGAAGTTACGGTGTACGGTGTGTTTTCTGTAAAAACTGCATGGTAGCAACTTGAGCAAGTTTAACGAAATAAAAAACACAAGAAAAGAATAATTTAATGTACGTAGCAAGGTGTCGGGTAACTCGTTTAAACGGTAATGAACGACTTACAAATATCTTTCAGTCTTTATTCGACACCATCAAAATCATTCAGACCTTGGAGACCTTTACTACCCCAGACCAAGACGGAGACCACAGCGTGTCGAGCCCGAGACCTTCAAAAATTTGTCTCGATACCGGTACCAGTCTCGAATGCCAAATTCCTAACCTTGGTCGCTGTCGGCTTTGGTCAAATACAGCGCCCCGTCTTTAGGAATCACCCTTTGGGCAATTTTTTTTGAACCAGCCACCATATAAGGATTATGGTAAGTCTATCCCCTGTTAGGAATACATGCAAAGTGTGTCTCAGTTTTGTACTGGATGAGCCGGTCGATGGAGTGCAACGAGAATAATTTGTAGAGTACCTTCTTCCTTACTGGCAGAAACAACCCACTGTGCCTGAATCAATGCCTCCTGCAGTTGTTTAGCCCTTATGCCTGCCTCCTTAACATAACCCCACTCTATAGGATTTTCCTTGTGCAACTATGTTAGGTTAATACACCCAAGGAGTATAGCTTGTTGAAAGTAATACATGCCCCCCCCTCCCCGTCGGGAAATTTTCCAAATTTGTGGAGATTCTTAGTCGGTACGGTAAACTACGCAGGGCCCGACGGCAATCAATTGGTTAAGGTTTACGGTTTTTGCTCTCAAGAGGGCAATTTATTTTTCAATAGGAACCTAAACCCACTTACATGTAAAGGTCTGGAAATTTTATCTCATATCTCATAGCCTAGCTGTAATATTCTCTTGTGTCTGCCGTGCTGTAAAGTAAGCGACTCGCGGACGGAAGTTTGGCTATTTCATCGGGCAGACGGGATCGGTTAATACAATGTATGTTATCCCCAATAGGGCCCAAACTTCTTGAGAATTCACTTCAGTGCATTTGTGGCACCCGCTCCCGTTACATAATCACTCCTCCATATCAGTAGGGGGAATCACAAATTTTGTCCCCACCCACCACACCTCCGAAATCTCGCAAACGCCACTAATCTTTATTTTGGTAAAAGACGTTTGAGCGTCATACCATGCACTACACAGTTTCCATGTACACTACACTAATTGCCGTACGAGACAGTCTACTGATTACTTGTTAGCATTGAAGTATTACTATCAAGTATTACTCTGTAATAGTTTGGGTATGGAAACCATATAGAACACGGAGTTTTATCTGTACCCGCGTCTTCCGCCGCACTGATTATTTTATCAGGGGAGCTGGTATCACTATACGCTTTCACCGTGCCCACATGTCTGCAGAAAGGTTATTTATGACGATAATTTTCAAATGTTAACGCAAGCGGCTACTGTGAACAGAAGAAATCAGCAACGCATTAACTATTTTTGTGTTGTAGTCAGCTCCTTGTATAATCTGACTTCTTTTTCGAAAGTCCCCTCGACTCTGTGGCGAAGAGCCAAGGGGCGAAACCAAACGTTTACTCCCGAAGGAGTTCTGCTCCTTTAAGGAGCTACGTCCCCGAAAGGATACTTCACTGACCAACCTCTCGACCCTCAGACCTCTACATCAAGGGTCTGTCATGCGTGATACCGTTCTTGACTGGCTAAAAAGAACAGATACTACACATGATCTTAGCCAAAAGGTCGAGAAGCGATCTCTGTGTTTGGTTATGCAGTGAAATTGAAGGTTGTTTTGAAAACCATATAATATTTTTACTTCATATGTATGCAAGGTCTCGACTTCGGTCTCGGACTTTGCAGGTCAGGATCTGGATTACAAGGTCTCGGTCTCGAGGGTTGTGGTCTCAGATGTGGTGGTCTCGACTACAATACTGCAATTTTGAGGTTACTCAAATTTTGGGAGGGTAATTAAAGATAATTAATTTGTTGTAACAGAAATAAAAGGTGCTTTTAAAGCCTTCAAATATGTTCAGATTTCAGCGTCCCATCTAAGAGACCAAGTTCAAAGGATATCTACCCACAGAGCCTTTGGCAAATTGAATAAAATACTTTCGTCCATCTCCTGAGAACGTTAAATGGCGTCAGGAGAGCTTGATTTGGGCGTGACTGGACAACTTCCCTCGCACAATTCCCACCCCGACAATAACCACCCATTAAAATTATCCTAATCAAGACAAATTCCCGCTGCTGAAAATTTGGAATTGTCCAGATTTTCATTTTTTACATGACTGCGTCGAAGATATCCTGTTCTATGTTGGAAAAAGATGAAGGTGACCTTGTCCATATACACCTTATGTATTAACGTCACGCGACGGCATTTTGGAGGTAAAACAATGATGCACATGGCACGCACGCAGAAGACTTCTCACGTGCGTGCAATAGTTGCGCGCGTATCCGATTGGTTCACAAATAAGCTGTCTGCATTTTTTGGTGTAAGTTGCTGAGAGGCGCACTTGCCTCCAAACGAGGGAGCACTCCCTGCTCTGTGACGTGTGCATAAGATATATTTCTATACGGTTAACTTGAGAAGCTACTGAGGGTGAAACGGTAGACATACATTAGAAAAGAAAGGTAATGTGAGGTAATATCGCAGAATTTTCAGTAAAAATGATAAGAAACAATTCCCTTGCAAAAAATAAAGAAGAAAATGCATTAAACTGTTATCAAATTGATATCGGGCATCAATCCAGTGATGCCACACACTCAACAGTGTTTGTTTATGAAGGCGTATTTATAGCACAGTCGTATTGTGTAGTGTATTTATTAAAATTACATAGACACAAAAGTAAGGTAAGGGCATGTTTGTTTAGCCATGCCCAGATGATGAGATCTCATCAGGGCTAAAAGTACACGGGGCGGTGGGCGATGCGCCAGACAAAGTTACAAAATCGTCCCTTGAAAAAATTCCAGAGGGTATCCCATAATCCCCATCTAATTTCATGGGGGAATATATCCCCCACCCCCTAGGATCGCCGCCCATGAGATACACTTCTATTTTCGCAAATCTCAAAAAGCCCTCGTCGTCTCTAAAATAACCCTCATAAAATCAGCCAGGGCGATTTCGTTCTGAAATGAGCCTTCGTCGTTGAAAAATTGTTTTGAGCCCTGACCCTCATCATTGCGCGTTACATACTCCGGCGTCAGTGATTAAACGGCAGGTCACGTCCTCCCCCACTCCAAATAAATTTACTGCCTTCAGAGAGGAGCCAATGCTACCACAGGTAATTAAATTAACCAAGCCGGTTACCGTGGTGCATTACCACACCTGTACTATGGTAAAACCATTAAACCATGGTAAAACCGTGATAATACCATGATGGCAAATGAGAGGCAAATGTGTAGTAATGTACCATAGTCGATAGTAAACTATTGTTCTTTAACCAATCGGTCATGGTTTAACTTATAGCCAGACCATGTGGTCATGGTTTAACTTGTAGTTATCATTGACGTTACCGAAATGAAGTTACTGTGGAATGTGCCAAGAACTTGCCAAATTGTGATCTCTTAATGAACATAGACCTTCGAGGCGGGTTTGGGGTTTGAATGGGCAGAGGATGCAGCCCCGGAAGAAAATTTCGGGTAGAAAATTTGCCTTTTTCGAGCAAAACATGTACTATTTTCGGACAAACATGCGGTTAAATCTTCGGGTAAAAAGAGTTTCAGCCCCTCAGTTGGAAGATTACGTAACCTACGCTTACTCTAACGTACAGACACATACAACCAAAAAGCCAAGAAAAGGTCTAGTTTGAAAATTACACAAAGCATTTGCCAAACGCCTGAGAAAATACTGCTTTTTGTCTTGACATGTATGATTTGAATTAGATAGAGGGTGTTAAGTTGCTCCTCTATCATAGTCCCCTTCGTTAAACCAGATATTTAGAAGACCTTCAAAATGGACGTGTGATCTACGGAAAATGCACGGTAATCACTGAAATAACACACTTATCAAAACATGTGAATTCCTCTTTGAGGTAACTAACCATACCATCAGTTCAAATATATGTCACAAACTGCTAAGTGTGGCCACTTCAAAAGGCGCCCAGGGCATGTGCCCTGCCGAACCCCCCCCCGGCATGCCACTGCCCTTGTGTTTCCCATGGGTGATATAGTGAAAAAGTTAACAGAATTGATTTTCATTAAGCGTATAAAAGTTGCATTAGGAAAGTGAATGTTTGTCAATAATGACTGCAGTACTTGTTTATTGCACATTGGGGTTTTAAGTATCAAAGTGGTCTCACTTTTTACGAACCCTTGAAAAATGCTTATGTGATTGGCAGAAGTATGAACCAAATACTTTCCTGGGAGGATCCAGTGTAACTTACGGTATCGAGATCAAATATAAAAGGAAACGATCTCATAAGAAGAACAAAACGTCAAAAAAAAAGCATTTCCTGCAAATATGACTCGCTAGGACATTAAAAGTTAATGTACAAATATTGATATAGTATAAGTAATTGATTAAGTTAAAGAAAAGTGCCGTTTAGAAGGGGTAGAATATCATTACTTTGTCGAACCAAACTTCTATTTGGTTTTAGTACCGTTTGGTATTAGTCTGAACGGTTTCTTGGAGAGAGAGAAATGAAATAGCCCTACATTTCTACCTAAGTAACAGGCTGCAGGACATATTTCTTGTTCAGCCATGTTCTTGTTTGGGAAGCCTTGGAGGGGTAGCTGAGCAAACAGAGTCCGCTCCGCGGGTAACATCCGTCATACTGCCATAGTTCTTTAGTGAGAAAATAAACCATTGAAAACTACTCACTGAAAGATTCCGCTTACGACAAACGAATGAAGGGGGGAAGGGGGGAAGGGGTTGTTTGCAGGTCATCAGTATAGTTACAACTGATTTGTGGCAGTATTCCCTCGCATACAACTGGGAAGAACTTTTCGTTAATGGTAGTTATCACTCCGATGTCACTACACAAAGGAGCAGGAAACCTTAATTTTGTGGTAGGCCACAGCTAGATGCATATTGTGAAGCAACAAATTAGCCTATATCTTACTACATCGTCAAAGTGTATCTTGTTCTGATATTAAGACAAGCATGACCATTTGTTTGGTGCAAAAGAGCCATGGCCCCCCTCACGGATGCCAATTTTTTTTTTTTTAGATCCTAAAAATACGTAATTTTTTAACTCAAATTTTACTTCAAAAGGTAGCATATGTGGCACCAGATTGCATGTAAGGACAATTAATGTTTCAAAAATTTTCAAAGGGGAGAGGTTGTCTGCCCATGGCCCACTCACTGATGTCAATTTTTTTTTTAGTTCCAAAAAATACGCAAATTTTGAAACACAGATTTTACTTCAAAAGGTAGCAAATGTGGCACCAGATTGCACCTAAGGACACCTAATTTTTCAAAACTTTTCAAAGAAGAGGGGAACACCCCCTCCCCTTAGACCCCTCCCCCAGGCCGGCGATAACACAACATACTACATGCCCCCCTTGAGAGAAATCCTACGTACGCCACTGAAAAAGAGGCTACCATTTGCAATATGAGGACTTGATGTAAGTCTGTTGTAGTCGCACTGAGCCACAACAACTTGATCATTCTCTTTGAAGTATGCTACAATCTTTTTCAATTGTGTCAGATATTGTGAAGTTTCTTTCCATATGAAGATGTAAATGCTCAAAAATGGTGAGCCATTTTTTACATTTCAATTGCTATAAACCAAAACATTGATAAAGTGGACAGAAATACATTACAACATAAACCATCTGCAGATTTGTTTTGACGTTATAGACTTAATTTAATTTTTCCTGTCGAATAATCTTTTAATGCCAATATATGAACGATGTGCTAACCCCCACCCCCGACAAGGATGGGGCAGCAACAAAGGTGATGGGTTTTTGTGACAGCAAAATTTTCTGAAGGGGAAGTTTATCAAAAGCTTTTTATTGAAGAAAATTTGAAATTTTTAGATTTAATTGAAGAAAATTTTGAAGTCTTGGGGTTCTATTGAAGAATCTGTCTTCCTGGAGTACAAAATCGTATAAACCCTTAGTGCGACTATTTGCCGTCAGTGATTACATGCTTTACTGTGCCCATCAAAGCTTTCCGACGAAACAGGAAAAATCCCTTGACAGGGGAGAGGGTCTGACAGGGGAGCAATGGCCTCCCTCGCCCCACCTCGCTTGGCCCCTCTGAATAAGGCTTTTTCCTCGGTACGATGAAAAAGAGCTTTTTTCCTGTTTGGGTTTCATTAGTTTATTTTGGGCCTTCTACTTTGGGGCCAAATAAGCTTCGTCCTACTCCTCAAAAGGACTAGGTAAAACTCCCAAACAAATACATTCGTAATAAAATTTTAACTGAAGCAATCAAATGCCCACGTCACCCATCTTTCAAAATGAATTTTCGTTAGAGGGGCGCAAGGTTTGATTGATCGCTGTCCTGGGGTAGGGTCTAAGAGGAGGGGCTTCCCCTTTGGAAAATTTTTGCTTTTGGAAGAGGGCTGAGATGGAAAATGGTTCTAAATTTGACACATTTTTAAAAAGCATTTTCCTTTTTCGTCTCAACTTTTTTCACGCATGACGGCCAGAGTGGGGGGGGGGGGCGTTGCGTCAACTAGGATCCGCCACTGATTACCTTAGTCAATTCCAATGATGTTTAAAACAACTTCGACGATATTATTAACGTCTAACTCAGATTTGGCAAATGTTTAAATATTTGGAACAAGGTGAGTTCCTCATAGGAAATCTGGCCTTTTACCGTTAGCATGAATTTCAATTGGAAAAATGAATCCCAGGGAAGGAGGCATGGAGTAGGCTCCAGTGGCTCAACACACAACATCCTAAACTTCTCGACAACTCCCTTAACTGCTTAAAAGAGATTTCGCATTCCCGAAAATGTATCCAGGAAAGCTCTACAGTTCTACATACAATTGCTGACTGCACTTTGATTGGCATTCATCCAAACAATAGCTCTACTGTGGTTGGTCAATTATGACTTATGCAGTCAGTTGTTTTCCCAATAGAGCTCACACACAGTTGTGTACCGATATGACCTTGAGCAATTTAAACTCAGTGCAGGCTACTGTGGCTCTGCACTGAAGATGTACTGGGCATGTGTGTTTTATTTAAATTGAAGAAGGAGCTAAAAGTAAACTAAGTAGGAAGATTTTTACTGGTTGGGCTGAGATTACGGAGCCTTCAATATCACAAAATCTAGTCAATCCATCAAAAAGTAACATTTCTATTTCTTACACAGAATAAACATTTCTTCCGGTTTCATCAAGAATGTGCGAAAGTTTTCAGGGAAACGGTTGCACCGAAAGATGGCGCCATCATCGACTTTGCTATGGGAACGGGCATCATGGGAGAGTTGGTGAGTTGTCATTACTTTAATGTTCCAGCGTCAAAAAGTTTGTTAAAGTGTCTTTTTTAATCCTCCCCATTTTAATCCCCTATTTTCTTCAACTCCGTTATAGACAATTGATTGAATCATGGAGCTAATGCCCTAGCTCCATGGGCGGCGATCGGGGGGGGGGGGGGGGGGGGGGGGGGGGGGGGATATATCCCCATGAAATTGGATGGGGGATACTGTACACTATATTCCCCCCACCCCCCCCCCATGAAATCAACCAGGCAGATCCGGAAATCAGAACACTCTACCTTTATCTAGACTTTTTACAATACGCCTAATTATTTTTTAGGAAATACTTCTGACAGTTGTCATAGTATCACCTTGCAAAACCTGGAAAGTGTCATTAGCAGTGATCTGGGGGTACTTTTGGCAAAATTTTCTACGCTCCACGCCAACTGATCGTGGCGCTCGGCTTAAATAGTGCCACTGACTATTTCCGGAAATCAGAACACTTTACCTTAATCTAGACTTTTTACAATAGACCTTTTTATGAAATACTTCTAACAGTTGTCCTAGTTTCACGTTGCAAAGCCTGAAAAGGGCCATTTCCAGTGATCTGGAGGTATTTTTGGCAAAATTTTCTACGCTCCGCGCCAACTGATCGTGGCCCTCCGCTTAGATTGTAGCCTACCATTGACTAGATCCGGAAATCAGAACACTTAACCTTTTTTAGACTTTTTTACAATATGCCTATTTTTTTTACGAAACACTTGTTGTCATAGTGTCACGTTGCAAATCCTGGAAAGGGCCATTTCCGGTGATCTGGGGGTATTTTTGACCAAAATTTTCTTTGTACGCTCCGCGCCAACCGATGGTGGGGCTCCGCTTAGATAGCGTCACTGACAATATATACCCCCCCCCCCACTCTCAAAGACGGATCGTCGCCCATGCATAGCTCCATGATTGGACCGCCTGATGACACAACTCCCCCCGTACACTCTTACGAAACTCAAGCTAATTGGGCAACTTTATTGAAAAACAAAATAGTTGACCAAGCTGCCAAGCTGTCTCTACGTTTAAGTATTTACGTAAGCCTCACCCTTCACGTAATGCTTACGTGCTCTCCTTATCCATTTAAGGCTAGTTCTGCTGTATTAAATACAGATAACATTAACGTCGCAACTTGTAGGTGTACTTTTCCCATTGCAGTAACGGTGTGCTTTAGTCGCGTTGTTTGGTGTCCAGAATCTCCTCCCACATTCATTGGTCTCAACATAGCTGAGACAAGCCGAGACCGGCATCAATTTAGGGGTAAGATCAGCCACCCAAAACGACGAAACTCGCTTCAGATGAATCGAAATCAACCCGAGTAAAAACCAAACAAAGATTTATGGAACAGAAACTATAGTTTAGTCGGAAGGAGAGGCTCCCATGTACCCCCAAAACATATTTTTCTAACTTACATTTTGGGATCCCAAGAGTGTCTAGTTACAGGTATTTGGTGTTCCCAAGACAATATCGTGTCCCATGGGGTTCATTTCACGCCAAATGGCCGCAGATTGGAATAGATACAATACTGAATAGCAAAATAAAAAGGAAAATAATCCTTAAAAATATCTTCAACACAATTAAACCTAAAGTCTGTCCATATTCTGTAATTAATATTCAGAAAGTACTTTTCTGTACATTTTTTGCTGGATTCAGGTCATCCAAGATCGCAAAAATAGCAAAATGGCCGCCCACATAATTATCATAATATATTATATAATTATATGGGCGGCCATTTTGCTATTTCTGCCATTCAGTTGACCTGAATTAAAACAAAAATGTGCTAAAAAATGATGTTTTAATTATTTGGCATAAACTATGGCCATGTATTAAGAGCAAGTGTAACAAACCTTTATTTCATAAATAGTTTTCTCATAATTTCAATGTACTGTAATTATTCATAACAATTATATGGACGGCAATTTTGTTATTTTCGCCATCTTGGTTGACCTGGAACCTGTGAAATATTTCTGAATATTTATTACAGGTTATGGCCAGATTTTAGCTTTGAATGTGTTAAAAATATTTTTTAGGATTATTTCCCTTATTAATATAAAATATTACAATTATACCACTGGCGGCCAGTTTGCTTTTTCCGCCATCTTGGTTGACCTGAATTTCAACAAAAATGTGGCTCAAATATGGCCAAATATAAAGAGCAACTGTCACAAATATATATTTTAAGGATTATTTCTCCTATTAGTATAATTTCTTGAAATTTTAATATTAGCGGCCATTTTGCTATTTCCGCCATCTTGGTTGACCCGGATCCTGCAAGAAATGTCCAGAAATATACTTTTAGAGTATTTACAATAGACCTTATACATATGATGTCACAGAGCAGAAAGTGCCCCCTCCTTTGGAGGAAAAGCGCGTATCGTTGCAAGTTACACCAACAAATGCAGACAGCTGATTTGTCAACCAATCATATACGCGCGTAATTCAACTACACGTGCGAGCGAATCCACGCTGTTCGTGCAGGTGTGCTTCATTGTTTTCCTACAAATTGACGTCAGTGTGACGTCAATGCATAAGGTCTATACAATTTGGGCACAGATTAGGTCCACCTGTATCAAAAGTATTTTATTGATTATTTTTCCTATTATTATAATATATTGACATAATATTGCACTGACGGCCAATTTGGCTTTTTTCCGCCATATTGATTGACCTGAATCCAAAAGAAGTATTTTAAAAAATCATTTTGGATTGTTGTATATGAAATATGTCCAGATATTAAGGGCAACTGTGTCAAAAATATTTTAATGAATATTTTTTATAATATTTTTATACATTATGATCGTTACATTGGCAGCCATTTTGTTGTTTCCGCCATCTTGGTTAGTTTGGGGTCCGGCATAAAATATCAGAAACCATGCTTTGAATTTGTTGTATACTCTGCTATAAGATATGTAAGGTTTTTAATCGAACTATATTTTCAATGATTATTTTCTGAGATTTTTCTGCATTTTTTAAAATTATTTTCTTACTTTTTGGGGGGATTTTTACTTGGTTTTACTTCCTCAGTGCTTTTCCGCCATATTGGCTGTCAAGTACTCTTGTGCCGAGGATTTTTAAGTTCAGTCTTAATTATAAAACATTAATTTTCACCATTATGATTGGGGATTGTGGAAATTTGCAATGTTTTTATACAATTTTTGGAAATATTTCATTCACTTTCGCGCCCATTTTGTTTTTCCGCCATCTTGGTTAACCTGAATCTCGCCAACACAGTTCCAAAAAGTAATTTTGGAATTTTTGTCATACAAAATATGACAAAATTTGAAGAGACGATACCGCAAAAATATTTTTAAGAATATTTTCTTTATTATTATTTAATACAAAAGACTCATAGTTTTGCCGTCATTGTGTTTGTGGCAGCGATTTTCAATGAGTGAGACCTAGTATTTTTACTGTTGCCACTTGATTTCGTGTTTAAAGGGGCTCATTGAGTTGACATCGATTATTTTTGGGACAAGTTTGAAGGAAATCTTTGCATTACAATGCTTCTAATTAGCCTCATTAGTCATGTTTCACTTCCTGCAGTTACTGAAAATTTGAGAAAGTGTATTGTTTTTGTGGAAATAAATTGCATGTGATTACTATATAATGGTAAAAAGTGTCTGGTCACAAAGTTGTAATAAATAATTTTAATCATTAATTACCCTATCATAGCCATTTCAGTTGTGAGTCAGATGTGTAGAATCTCTTAGTTTGATCATTTACCATCAAGATGTGAGTAAATCTCAACAGTTGTGAAAAAAAATCATTAATTTTGTGAAACAACTCAATAAGCCCCTTTCAGGGACCCTAAGGTTTCCGAAAAGCATTGGGTCGCACTCGTCCGGAGAGTTGTGTGCCTCTCTCCTATGGCTTGAACACTTTATTTTCGAGATGCGACAAATCTGCGTTTTAGACTACCTAGAAAATACATATTCATCTTTGTCTTCAAACTGGTCGTTAGTTTTTTATATTTCTCGACATTTCTTGCATTAACGTCTTCCGGTCTCTGAAGAATCACTTTAAATTAATTTTTTATGGCATACTTAGGCCGGTTACTGTTCTAGTCATTTGTGTCCATATGACGTCTATTCATCAGTTACGTCAATTATCGATATTCGTTAGGAATCCAAGATGGCTGCCAATATGGCGTCAAATGAACCCCATGGGGCACGATATCGTCTTGGAAACATCCAAATCCTATAACTAGACACTCTTGGGATCCCAAAAATGTAAGTTAGAAAAATATGTTCCTGGGGTGCATGGGGACCCTACCTTTCGACTCGACTACTAAGTTTGATAGAAATTACTCCATAATATGAAAATTTAAAGATCACAAAGTATACCGCAAAAAAATATTAAAAGATTCATGTGAACCTGTTACATAACTTACTTCAAGACACAGAGACTACAACCATGGAGCTATCCGTGATTGATGCATGCTAAAACCTCTGGTTGTATGCCTCGAACAAGTCATTGAACTATTGACTACCCAGCCGTCTGTCCAAGATTATCTAGACCCACAACCCCAACTTTGGTTTCTCGGATTATTAATCTCATTTT
>WURT03095250.1:0-30962 GCA_009936505.3 Holothuria glaberrima
GACTACAGGTGGATCAGCTGATTCAATATGATTTCTGATTGGTCAGAGCTTGGACACATGTTGCCGGAAAATTGATTCTGAATTAATTGGCAGCATGTTTCGACACATGTCGGGACACATATTGCCAATTTTTTTTGCCCTGTACACACTGTCAACATTTTCGGTAACAAGGTGTGTCGGCATCATGTGCCGCCACATGTGTCTTGAAATGTTGACAGTGTACACAGGCCTTTAAACCAATTGGTTACAAACTGAGCCGTAAAACCTCATCTAACTAACTAACTAACTAACTCACATGTCTCTCTCTCTCCGGGCAAGATATTTCGCCCATTTGGAAGCAATCACGTCCCCCTGCAATTGTAGCTAAAGCTTGGAGTCATGCTCGTGCCATATGAACAAAGTATTTCCTTTTAACGGCAACTTGTCGAGTCAATAATACACGGGGTATTTACATGAATAAGCAAACGTGTATGAAAGACAAGTAAGTGGTCTCTGTTGGTCACACGTTGACAGCAGGTCACTCGTAAATTGTGATCGTTGGACGCTCTCGATCGCAAGAACAATGTAAGCGAGTACACGAGTTACGCAATGTTTTAGTGTTTGTACTGAACTTCCCAGATATCATACACTGCTAGATCTGCTATACCCCCAGCTCGGAGAAAGAGCATGAAGTATAGTTTGAGGAAGAACGTACGGTGCCATAGCGTGATTGAAATCCTTCTGGAGACGTTCCTGAAAGCGTCTTATGGAGTACCTAGGATAACTGGCACCCAGGCATATCCTTTCTTTATCACCCAGTGCCCCTGCCCTGAGAGAGGGGTCTATAGCTATAAGAGGTGAAGCCTAAGGAAAGGACGCGATATTTATTTAAGATAGCTTCAGTGAAAAATGGTGCTGCCTTTGGGAAAATCTTTAAACTGATCATGTGTTTTAACATTCTCGTTGCTTAGTCTGTTTTCTGTTTGGGGGCAGGGGGTTGAAGAAGGGCCTTTGTGAAACAACTACTCTTTGATAACTTGTGGTGTAAATGAAATGACTGATAAGCAAAATGATGTAATTTTGGGAAAATGTTTAGATATTGTCACTTTTAATTGTCATTTTACAGTTTCTTTTTGCTTGGTGTCAAGGAGGTGGTGCAAGGGCTACCCCTCTTTGAGAAATTTTTGCCTATGTACGGTCGCTTGGGTGCAAAATGGTGCTTTTTGACAAGATTTGAATTGATTATATCGTTTAGACATTCTTATTCTATAGCGTTTTTGCGCCAGTGGTATGGCACGGTGACATGTCACCTTTCTGTTAAAGGGGAATACTGAATTCATATGGCATGAACATGCCACCAAGTCCTCGCTGGACAAGGTACTAAAGGGAGGGGCGAGATAGCTTCCAAACGGGCGAAATATTTTGTTGGAAATTGGCAAGATATACTAAAATACATACAGTAAGTTTAATTTTCTAGGGGGTCGAAATGTTTGAGAGGGCCCGCCCCTTTGAATATGGGCCTGCTTGGCATAAACAGAAAATAATTTTTAGAGTGATTAAGCAACTTAAGTCTGACCAAGAAACTCTGCCAGCAACTTAAATTCCCAAACTATTACGCAATAAAATAGTTATGAATGTTGCTAATGTTGCTTCATTTGAAAATTTCAGGTAAAAAGATTATCGTTGGGAAACAAAGCAGTGATTTTTTTACCTCCATGAGAACCTCATCTCTTAAAAATATAGTTATTAGAACGCATAGTTTTATGGTCTGGATTCATGACGCTTGCTATGTTTACCAAAAGCTCGTTCAATATAGATAACTCATTCTCTGCTGGTATTCTACAAAATACACCGCTAAGTGGGAAAGAGGGTAATTCCCCCCTCTCTTCGGAGGTGCCTTAAGTATGTAACCAGCGAATTGTCTCCGCGACGGTTTACCTATTTTTGCACTAATTTTGGCACGATGCGAGCCATAGTCCCATTCCACACAGCTAAATAGTGGAAGCACTCACCTCACCCACCTGCACAGTTTAACCTTATTCATCCTTAACTTCATAGTTTTTTTTTTTTTTTTTTGTATTTGTCGCACGGTCAGTGACTACAGGTTGGAAGTTTGACCATATATTTCATCGGGCCGACGGGGTGGATACTGCGCAGTGCATGTTGTCCCCCATAAGTGATAGCATCCCTACAGTTTACCTGTTTTAAAATCTTGGCATATTTGGCATAATACAATTTTAGGAGGACATTTCGAATTCGGAAAACACCCTACTGAATCTGCACTTATTTCAGTACATAAAGTGTACCCACATTTTCCCCAAATAGGCTCTGTCTAGAATGGTATTGTAGGCTATTGAGATTTTCTCCTCGTCACCCTTTTAATTATCTTTAAGCATAGGCGTAGTAGCTGTATTTGATTGCGGGGGGGGGGGGCGGCGTTGTGATATGCCTGAAATTGTTATTTAGGTGATCTGCCTCTGCAGTGCCCAGAAATATAGCAGCATACTGCCCGAATAAGTTAAGGAAAATATCTTGGAGGGGGGCTTCAAGAGCGTAAGTAACAGCTTGTCAAAAGTGGGGGAGGGGGACGTTACCCTGACCAAAGAATAATTCATGCACAAATCGCGAAGCCCTATAGATAAGGGATCCAGGACCCGCTTCAGGGCTCCGAAAAAAATGCAGTTAAGGGGATATGTGGTGCGACTGAAGAATTTTCCCACGATTTTAATCTAGTAACTGGCTGTTTCTACCATTATCCTGTGCGATTTCCACCAATCAGCTATATTGTGATACCATTGTTGTAAGAATTCTGGAAAAAGGGATGGATACAAACGATGTGATTTCCCTCCCCTTTCAAAAGTGGTTGGACATGTCCCCCTGTCCCCCACCTATTGACGCCCATGACTATCTTTCCCGCAACCTTTTCTCTTTCCGGACCTGCGGTTGTTTCCTCCTGCCCTTCTTCAGTAGGAAAACTTAGTCTAGAGGGCAAATCGTGTAACAAACCAAATGTCGAGATTACGGTAAACAACTCCAAAGGTTTGACGATTTCTTTGGCCAGACGAGTGAATACGATGCAATACACATGATCATGAAATGTATGTTTAAATTAAGGTGTCAGTCGCCCGATTGTTCATGAGTGGGGCACTACGAGGGGTATATTGTAGGGGAAACTTCCCCTCTACCTGTACGTCCCCCAATAAACACTACTTGAATATAATTGATCAACTGGAATTTAGGTTAGTTGTCAATTTTTAAACATGCAAAGTTTTAGGCTCAAAGACCAAAAAAGTCAGTTTTTCAGAATTTTAGTATTTT
The DNA here is from genome assembly GCA_009936505.3 of Holothuria glaberrima. Taxonomy (NCBI): domain Eukaryota; kingdom Metazoa; phylum Echinodermata; class Holothuroidea; order Aspidochirotida; family Holothuriidae; genus Holothuria; species Holothuria glaberrima. The sequence continues at coordinate 3,298 of WURT03095250.1, forward strand.
TGACACACTTTAATGTGACTAGACTTATGAAATGCTGTGAGCCAAAATAAACAATTTATACAGTTTTAAAGTGCTCAAAATATATAGAATATAAAAGAATTATAATCTGTTCATAGGATGTTTTAGTAGCCTTAGCAAAGAAACTTGAAAAAGGACTTAGACACGTTGAAGGGTCTGTTTTCAACACCTTTCAATTCATTTCTAAACCATTGGTGAAGATAGAGAAGAAAAACATCCAGAAACTATTACAGGCGTTCTGCAAACTATGGACAGGTGGTGCTTAAAATATAGCTTTTAAATGTTTATTAATGCAAAATTTTAAGGTCAAAAGTTATTAAAGGTGGCACTTTTTAAGCTTAGTCTGCATTTTAGTCTTTCCCCCATAAGGTCCCCGCAAAATCGTATGACTTCAAACAACATTAATTCAGATATTTTAAAGCAACTTAAGCAGGGGTGAGGTCAGGTGGGGTGAGGACGCAATGGCCCCTTCGGAAAAGATTGAAGCCCTCGTCGGGAAAATTTTCCAATCTTTTTTAAGGGAGAATGCGTGTGCAATGTAGTTTTAAATCTCCTACGGCGACTGGTCGGCCCAACAGTTTAGCTGGGTAACTTTCAAAGAGGGCAACTGCTTCAATAAGAGCCTCAATTTTTTGGTTCTCTAAACACATTGAAAAAGCCACCTATCACATTTCTTATACAAAAAACCCAAAACTTTTAATTTCCTTCAATAGAAATATCAAATTATTAAAATTACTCCACTAAAACCCCCAAATTTTTGCCTGTCAAAAAGCACCGAAAATTTTATTCACCATCTTTCCAATAATCCGACGCTTTTGTACTGGTTTTGGGTTTTGGCCTCCGCCCCTATCTTTGTAGAAAACTTGCCTACTGCAATCCTTAAAATTAAGTGGAATATAATGAAAATATTTATACCATGCAATGTATTTTCGTAGGTGTATCAGAGAAATCTGAATTTTTGTTTCGGTTGTTAGTATGTGTGTACTGTTCTTTCCCTTTAAAACTTGTTAGGTCTGGAAATGTTACTGGTTATAAACACTCTTTAATATGACAAATGTAAATCATAGGCGTACTAGTCAGAGCTGTTTTTTTTTTACTTTCAAACGGCTTAGCCTCCTCTTCCTCCTAGGAAATGTCCCGCACATCCATGGTATTTTTACATGAATTCAATTCATTTTATTTTCTGGTAAATAAAAGTCTAATGAGTTGCGGTTGTGTGTTGAGAAGCTAGTGAATGATTCTCGCATCGGTCGATGTTGTTTTTAAGTTTGGAGATGGAAATGGCTCATATCTATAACAAGATTTGATTTTAGTTGCAAGAAATCTTTTAAATAAAATAATTCGTAGTTCTCAAAAATTTATCCTGTTGAGATGAATTCAAGAAAGCTTGTAGAGGGACTGTTGATACGTTACAAATTTATATATGATCTTGCTTTCATTTTCGTAAAGTTATGAAGACAGTGTTTAGTAATCGCACTTTGGGATTACTAGTTCAACTCCAGCCACATGTAGCACTGTGAGGAGGATAATTAGGAAACAGGTTCCTTCTATTAGACTGATATTATGCTTTTTGTCTAACACAATATACGTTTTTGTCGACAAATGGATGAAGGTAATCAGAATCATTCAGCTAACTCGGGGGTTTGGGGGAGGAGATGACTTGCCACCAATTATTCTTTTGGTCTGTCAACACGTGTATAAATTGGTTGGCTAAATCAGGGGTCAACCAGATTCAGATATAACCTCAAAACAACCATGTGTTGACCAATTGACCAATCAGAAGAAAGGATACAGTGTTAAAAAATACAGGTCCATAACCCACAAACATTTACGCTTGGTAGAAATTGTAAGAACAAAAATTACATTTGCCGTTTATGTTAACACATCTCGTGCCTTGAAAATGATTTTCGCTCTGGCAGTCTGGGAGCTTTCTCGACCTCTTCAACACGTTGTCTGGCTAAGGGCCTGAACGAAACCGGCTTGAAGAGCGCTTTTGGTTCGGTTTTTCATATGCAGCTTATTGGAGCCAGTTTCTATTCACAGGATACTCAAAATGCTTCTTTTTATCAAAAGCAAAGAATTTTGGTAATTGTTTACCTCTTTGACGAATTTAGGGCAAGATTGTAGTGACAAATTTTCAAGGTGGAGCATTGTATTTTATAAGTCTTACATCTGATATGGGATTCGCAATTTTTATAATGAAAAACTCGGCTGTTCAGTGTTACCTACCTTCCTGCTTGCAGCAGGGAGGTGGTATTAGATGGAGATCTGTCGAAACTCTTCCTTTGAACCCTGCTTGTTGCCGACAATAATTTTGTGTGTGTGTGTTGTTCTTGATGACATAGGCGTAGGAAGCTGTTCAAGACTGGGGGTGGAACCTTGTTTCGGATCGCCGTTCTGGGGGAGGGGTCTGAGGGGAGGGGATGTCCCCCTCGGGCCCCTCCCCTTTGGAAAATTTTAATATTTGAGGGTCCTTAGATGCAATTTGGTGCATCATTTTTTAAAAATTTAGGGGTAAATTAATGCACATTTTTGACATTTCTTAGTCATTTGGAAAATATTTTTGAAATTTTAGGGTCCTAAGCTGCAATTTAGTGCATCATTTTGGAACAATTTTAAGGTAAATCATTGCAATTTTGTTACTTTTCTTACTCCTTTGGGAAAATTTTAATATTTGAGGTACCTTAGATGCAATTTGGTGCATCATTTTTTAAAAATTTAGAGGTAAATTAATGCACATTTTTGACATTTCTTAGTCATTTGGAAAATATTTTGAAATTTTAGGGTCCTAAGTTGCAATTTGGTGCATCACTTTGGAACAATTTTAAGGTATATCATTGCATTTTTTTTTAATTTCCTTACTCCTTTGGAAAATTTTAATATTTGAGGGTCCTTAGATGCAGTTTGGTGCATCTTTTTTAAAAACTTTTTGGTGAATAATTGCGGATCCGAAGTTGCAATTTGGTGCATCATTTTGGAAAAATGTTAAGGTAAATGACTGCAAAATTTATACATTTTTTAGTCCTTTGGATAATTTTGTGATATTTGTGGGTCCAAGGATGCAATATGGTGCATTATTTTGGACAAATTTAAAGGTAAAATTTTGACATTCTTTAGCCCTTTGGAAATTTTTTTGATATTTGAGGGTCCATAGATGCAATCTGTTGCATCATTTTAGACAAATTCTAAGGTAAATTACTGACATTTTTTAGTTTTCTTAGCCACTTGAAAATTTTTGATATTTGTGGGCCCTTAGATAAAATTTGGTGCATTATTTTGGACAAACTTTAAGGTATATTACTGCACTTTTTTGAAATTTCTTAGTCCTTTGGAAAATTTTTTGATATTTGATGGTCCGTAGATGCAATCTGGTGCATTATTTTGAACAAATTCTTATGTAAAATACTGCAAATTTTTGACATTTCCTACAGAAGAGACGAATAATGGGTTTTCGTGCTTGGAAAGTGGGGGGCTAAAGCATACTTCAGCCCCCACAAATTTCGATGGGGGTCGCCCCCAGCCCCCCCCGCTTCCTACGCCCTTGCTTGGTGATTCAATGGGCTTAAAAGGTGTTAAGAACTAAGTAAAAGCGGGACAAATCGTATGATACATCTCGATGAGCAGTTCGCGAAATTTGCTCCTTGCTTTAACATTGCCAGTCGCCTAAGCTGTAAATTTGAGGGTTTCGACGTGTTTCGACGCGATTTACAACATACTTGTCTAGTTCCCTATAACTTACTCAATATGGGTGTGTCTTTCAGATCATGCGAGTGAAGGCGAAAAAAGTAAAAAGCGACAGCAAAGTTTAGTCTTAAACTTCTTTTGCTCATTTGCATAAATCATGAGCATTGGTTTATAGCCAGCATCATTAGGTTTCTTGGCAATTAACAGTCGTTTTGAATGTCAGAACAGTGTGTTTGACTGTCGGCAACTAGTTAGACATTAAAGCATTTTTTCAAATAATCCTTTTTGTTGGGGTCGCTTTATGTATAAATGAGCAGATGAGGTTGCCTAGATATGAGACAAAGGAATTCAATGCCCTTTAGTTCAATAACCCCCAATTAAAGGATTTAGTCTTCACTCTGAGGTCAATCTAATTGGGTTAGCATAAATTAAGATTTTCTATGGATCTCCATCTGATATCATCTCCCTGTTTGCAGAGTGCATTCCGTTTTTAATGACCATTCTGATTTTTCTCCTTCAGAAGCTCAAAATGAAAGCTCCCAGAGGTATATTTTTTTCTTTTAATGCAATATAGCCTACAGGCTTTAACAAAAGTATGGACAGAAGCCTAAACTATATAGAAAAATCTTATTTTTTACACCAAATGATAACACGAAACCACTGAATTCGAAGCGAAACACCATAGCCACAGTTTTTCGTTATCCTTGCCAGACATGGTTTCTAAATTTTACTAATCTGCGTATAGCTGACGAGGTTTTTCGTTTAGCCCTCCGTTACGATTACCCTGTGTGGCAGAAGTTAAAGAGAGCCGCTACGCCGTCAAACATTCGACAGGTCAATTTCTATGCAACAAGAGCATTACTTTGAGCTCCTACCTTGGCTTAACTAAGAGACGTTTCATCTCCACATGGCAAAATATGCATAAGATGCATTAAATTATCATAACGTGTAAATTTGTAATAGCACAAACTGGAAAAATTTAATGAAAACATTCAGTGCAAAGCATAGTAAAAGTTGAAAATTAATGGTTTTATACATTGATTGAAGTTCAGGGATGTTTATTGTAAAGTTATACAAAATATTTACAACACTAGACTCAGGGAAGCATTAGTGGAATTATCTTCCAAAGTCTTTTGCAATCCTTAACATAATCCTTCATACCGAACCACAACTCCATACCCTCTATAACATTAAATCGGCAGTCCGAGTTATGCTGACAAAGAAGATGAAATTGTGGTTTTGTGGTCTATTTTAGCCATATACTGCGTATCCAGTACCATTTGAAGATAAGTTAATGCTTTTCCTGATGGTCACAATTTTAGAAATACCCAAGAGACTCGGAGACTTCGCTTCTTGTACCTCATAAGGGCGTTGATGTGGACCCAATAAGGACCCTTGTACCGCACACCTACAGGAATTCGCTTCGCTCTTCACGGCGCCTCCGTCGACGCTGTCGTCCATGTCGACGTGCCCCTCGGGTGGATCGCTGTGCCCTTCAGTGGCCCCAATGCATTGTTCAAGCAAAATCCCCTCCCCCAAAATACAGTGAATATACCGAAAACTTCTTCTGGACTAACAAAAAGACGCAACCCCGCCTCCTCCCGTAACTCACTATGTTAGCCTATTTGCTTGTAAGAAGAATTCGCTTTTGTTTGATGCTTTTTCACATTGGAATGACCAGCCTGACAACTTCATGAACGTAATAAAGCAGAATTGTATTTAGTGAAGTATAGGCGGTGGACAGAGGGGCCATGCCTCTCCCGTATCCCGTAGGGAAAGGCTGTCCCCTCTGGTGGGGAAATGTAATTCTGGTGGGAAATGTAATTCCCGATGGCGACCAGTCGCCTCGACAATTTACTTGATTTTGCTTTCAAAGGGAGCGGATTTTTCAATGCAAGAATTTTTAAATTTTCTTAAATTATACACTGGATCTTCTTTTTTCAATAGAAAGTTGAAATGTAAAACTTTTCCAACCCCCTCCAATTTTCACTCTTTCAGTTCAAAGCCAATGTTTTCATACCGCAGACGCTCCAAAAATTTGGGCTTTGCTGTCGTCTCAGCAACCCGTTACAGTTGTTTTGACTTTGGGCTGCTATCCCGCTGTAGGAGCAGGTTTGTCCCACCGTTGGAGAGGTTAATTCTGGGCGGGAAAATCTTGGAACTACCAGTAATATTCTTGTTGAGTCTCTCGTTCCCATCAACCCAGTTGTTCAATGGTTTAAAACAGTGTCCAAAGTTGACTAAGACATAAATGTGTTTTTATACAACCTCAAGCTAAATGCAATGGAAACAGGGAGGTCTTAATAACACCTCCCTGGTGAAACAAAGCAACAGTATGGACAGTTTGCGGGTAGGCAGGTTCGAAAAGCTATTGAATATCTTCATCACTAGTGTCCTGGCCTATGGGGTATATTTCTTATAACATTGAAGAGCTGAGATCCAGTGACACTTGGTATGAGGAGCTCCACCATGTGCTGGCGCGTAGCGTATCAAGAGAATACTTTTTCGAAATGCCTAGGAAATTCCGGTAAATGATACTTCCCAAGCCTTGAAAATTTGCTTCTAAAGGTTATTTGTTTTGCGATCACTTATTCCAGAATTTATGTTTCCAAAAAGATGCACTTCATGTTGGAAGAAGGTGAATTTAATAAAGGTACTCACGTTCAGATGTTGAAAAACTAAAGAAAAGTTAGACTCGTTCCTGGCAGCAGACAAAGCTTATGTCTGTAGCGGAATTTCCTTCAAAATTATCTTTTACGTTTGTACTTCAACATAGCTGCGTTAAGAACAAAAAGAGTACTCTCTATTGTGCTCAGCAAACTCACAAGAGTTCATTTATAGTTTGATAACAAGCGGAGACATGTGGTATAGGTTGGTAATCTAATAACGATATGTAAGAAAGTGTATCATGTTTTGTGACTTATAAATAATCGTCCAACCATTTCAGGACTAATTGATTCCCAACTTTGGAATTCACCCTGTGTCTTTCTCAGTTTGTTATTTAAATTTCAAACAAACAGCAACACATTTTTCGTAACTAGAACGCATCGAATCTTGGGAATGAAGATTATGTGGTGTAGTGCTCTAGCATTGAGTTTTGTAATGTCCCTTGGAAGATTAAGGTGATTCCCTGCGTAGCGTGACTGACGTTTGGAGAATAACTTGATTATATGCTTCGTAGCATAGAGAATGTTTCATAAATGCAGCGACATCATTATCATCATTATTACATTCAATTCGACTTTTTGAGAAAATATTCGATTGGGCCACCCTTAACAGCATCGTATGTAGTACTTTACTCGCCCATTCTGCATATAACTCACTCTGATTAAGGCGTTAAAAATTGCAAAACATTCTCTTTTTTGCTACGTCTTTATTTTAAACAGCCTAAACTTGGAATTATAAAGGAGAAATGCTTAATACAAGAGTTTCGCAAAATCAGATCGTAAAGTGCTTAGTGTTATTAAATACTTATCTACTGTGGTTGCAAAGTCAAAGAGCAAACCATTTAATTGTCGTCTTAACTGATTTTAAAATCTGAGTTGCATGGCTTAATATTGTTTAATAAAGAAATACCGAGTTAAAGACATTAATTTTCAACAGATTTTAGATTAACGAGTAAATAAAGGGGGAAACGAGTAAAAGCGTTACTTAAACTTAACTTATAATAAGATAAAAACAGCTCTGTTATAATATTTAAGCAAATTAAACAAGTAAACTGGCAGTTTAGTGAAAGAGATACACGAAAAGGAATTTTAATCGAATGGAACTCGAAAAACAAACCATGATTTTTTCAATTGTTTCCAAACCTTGCTCTTAGTACTGTTTCAATTTATTGCAGAAAGGGATCTTCCTTTCTTATGGATGTGGGTTGTTTTGTTAAGTAAAAAGTAAAATAATGTTGGAGTAGACTTGAAAACTTGAATACAGAAGCTTTGTTCTAGATGTTTCTGTAATGCTTCAAAAGAAGTTACAATTCAGAACAAAACAATCTGGATATGGAGCTTAACCATATTACTTTCACTTGTTTGAATCATTCTAAACAGCCGAGCGTTCATTTCTTCCAACATTAAAGCACTGTAAAGTACTAGTACAGCCTTTTACTGATATATTTGGAATAAAAAAAAATTTCTGCATAAGCCAAATTTAGATGGTCACAAAATAATGGAGCTAAGAATGCAAGAGAACAAAAACATCTTTTCGTCGCTGCGTTAAAGACGTTGTGTGAGCATGCAAAAATAAATTCTGTACTTGCTGCTTTCATCGAGGTATAAAATTGTACAGAAAATTTTGCACTCCCAGGTTTTAATGAATTTAAATCAAATAATTTCACTACACTGTTTCAGGAAAAAAAACGTCTTATCATTTACCAGATAGTTGACCTCTTCTCACACAAAATGAAATCCGTGGTAGGATTAGTTGGTTTAAGTGAGTAGAAGTGAGCAGATATACATTGTTATTCTTTTCTTCATATAACGGATAGATACACCACAGAACATACGCCATGTCTAATCAGACCTAAGCTTATGTTTAGTAGCCCATTCAGATGAAAACAAATGATATGCACTTACAACTATGTATATGAATAATAGCCTATTGTACCCTAATGAACACTACAAGATGGTTCGGGAAATGGAGTTAATTATACGAAATTCATTATAAAATAAACAACACAATTTTCTGATGAAAAAATAAGTTGCACTTACAATTATGTTTATGGCTAAAGGTCTACCAAACAGCATAAAATTATTCTGGAAATAGAATTAATTCACCTTAATAGAACATAATCCTTAAAAGAAAACAATAAAATGCACCTACAATTATGATATTACTTACAGTCTACCGAAATGCAATAAGCATAAATGTAAAAGCTTGCATTCTGTCTGAATATTGTAGCAAATTCATCCCCTTCTGACAAAAGAGGTCTGTTGTGCTCGAGAAACGACCTTATTTAGGAACAGATATCAACAAAAAGGTATATTCTGGACGCTAAGCAACTAAGCCTATGTAAGAGACTTTATAAAAATTATAATGTCAAAATACTTTGTCTGTGAAACCGTGACGTTACTATAATGAAGAGTGCGCATTCCCACCAGAATTCAAACGATATAAAAACAGCACAGACCATTGGTCATGTAATCGAAGTAAGCATACTAAATTAAGATAATCACAAAAGATACCAGAATGCAAATAGTTAAAAACGTTACCCCTCTTCAGGAGTTTAAATTATTTGTTTAGAAAGCAAAACATCCTTACGTTGATGTTTCTTTGGTTTTATGCACGACAACGGTATTTACAGCAAGAAATGAAATCAGGAGATAGTAACACAAAACTTTTGAGTTCTTTGGTGTCTGTACTATCGAAAATTTAAATGAATTTATGACCCCGTACGAAATAACTTTTTACCAAAATCGTATGATTATTTAAACTTACAGCAGAGATGAAGACTGTTGAGAAACCTCACTATCTTACAGGCTCATGTTTAATCTAAATGCTCATGCCTCTTAAAAACAACCACTGCTCCATGCGCATAAGCTGTCTGCGTTTAATTACAAAGGTATTCAAGCATCACCGATAGGTCCTTCAGTTACTGATATCAATTTTCATTAGCATACAAAATATAAGAAAGAACCAATACGCAGCAGAGAAAGCAAAGAAAATACATTTACATGTAATTTGGTTTTAGTTTGTTATAGTAACTGACGACCTATACCTTGCCTCCAGCCCGAATCTATTATGGTATCGTAAAGGCCTGTATACCCCTCTACCGAATTACAGTTACTACCTGTTTGAAGATAGTTGCAAGCTTCAACGTAAATCCCTATAAGATTTAAAAACAGTAATAGTTAATAGCATTAAGAAATATTTACAAATAGAGTTTCAAAGTGTGAAAAAATTTTTAACATAGAGTGGCGGAGTGGCGACTGTATCTTAATGCATTTCAACTTTTCTTACTTATGCCAGGATCGCCAGGATCAACTTAAGAGGACTACGATTTTCAACGAAACCATTTTAGTCTACTATGAAGAATGAATTAGGTAAGTCATATAGTTCGTACGAACTAAAACTGCGTGATATACGAAGATAACACAAACAGCCTCTGTGAACATTATGAAAGAGTACAAAGCGGTGAATGATTTAATTGCCCATAGTCAGCAATGGATCAAAAAGATGTTGCCATGGTCATTGGTGGTGGTCGAAACAATTAAATCAAGCCATCAACTTAATTCAGAACTTACTTTCATCCTACACATCTTTGACGTATCTTTCTACCCTTTCAATTACACTGCGTGCAATTTTCATAGCTTCTTCTGCATGTTCCTTGGTAAACACTTCATGAGGAACGTTTGGACGAGAGGAAGAACTTGGATAATGAGAATTTTTCTTCACAATTTTCACCAGATTCTGAATTTCTGAGGTAACGTCCAAATGTCGCTGAAGTTGCATTGCTGCATCTACAATACCTTGGTTGTCAATGATGTCACATCCGCACACAAGTTGGGCAGCTCTTATAGACTTTTCAACGGCAAAGAAACATAAACTACTCTTCCACTGAAAATATGATACAATTTCTTCCACCACAACGGTCTCCGCAGCATCTCTATCAACACAGGCCTGTTTTAGCCATATACACGCTTCAGAGTTTACCCGATGAAACGAAGGTGGCGTATAAAAGTGGCCACGGCCTGACTGGTGCCATCTGCCGTACCATTTCCCTCTTTCTCGTCTTGCTGTGCCAAATCTTTTTCTATGACAATTCCAGTAACGACGTTGCTGAGATGTATTTTGCCTGGCCCAGCTGGAAATATCGTCACGAGTGTGTACCCGACAAGGTACATGATTTTCCAACTTCTCTATTTCTCTTTGAATGTGCTTAAACACTTCCTCTGCAAAGTATTTGCGTTCTAGTGGGTGTTTATCTGGATGCCACTTTCTCATTAGCCTTCTTAGTATCATGTTTCTGGTGGATATGTCTACATAACGCAAGGCTTGTATTATTTCTGTTATTTCCTTCTTTATGTTGTCCAAATTATCAAAGTTTTGTTCAGGTCTTTGATGATCAGCAGTACTGAAGTCAACTAACTGGCAATCAGTGGATGGCAAGGGTACTGCAGTTGGATCAAAGTTCTCAACACTGTCAGGAGTGAAAGGCTCGTCATTTTGGGGTGGGAATTTGTATAGCCATGTGGCGTTCACTTGTTTTTGAATTTTGCCTCCTACTTCAATCACGTACTTGCCCATACAAAGATTAACCCTACCTGTAGGTTCTGCTTCAGGAGATACCTTTGCCACTATTTTTGCATAAATGTAATGTTCTTTTGCCACGTTTGTGTCGTTATATGCAACGTACTCATCTATAAAGAACTGACAGAAAGGATCTTGAATGAGCAAGCAAATGATATCTTCCTCAATAGGAAAACCAAGAACTGGCTTCTTATCTAAGTAGTTGAGCTCATAATCGCCCATTTTTAATCTCCTTTCGATGAGATTAAGGATAACCTTTTCTTCAGAGCTCGACTTAAAGACGATTTGCAGATTGTCTGTATGTTTCAAGAAATTACCAAAAAATTTGTTGAAGCTTTCAGATATTTGACATTCAATTAAGTCTTTATTTGCACGGTGGGACAAGAAAACGTCTACGTTGTGAGTTCCTGTTCTCTTAAGCAAGACACCTTTATCCAGCTGACTTCCAGAAACCTTACTTCCATCTTTCATGTACAGTTCTGTCAGTATATCAGGTACACATTTTACTGTATATGTTGTCTCAAAAATATCATCGTGACGTTTGGTCAGTTCAGTGACCCCTTCGTTAGCAAGAATAATTCTGAGTGCATCAGCAAATACCCGCCAGGACAAAACACTCTGCACTTGTTGAGAAATAGGACATTCACAATCAGTTGTGGCCTGTATGTTACTTGTACAATGTACTAAACGTTCTTCAACATTTTCACTAATTAGACATGGTTTTAAATGTCCCAGTTTTCCTAATAATTCCTCCACACTGAGGTGTGTTTTTAGGTCGATCACGTTCACGTTTCTCATCATAGGATGTCTAAACCCTCCAAGCCTGGACTCAAATGAGGCTTCATCGTTGTAATAAAGCTTTGTGCTCTCAACAAGACATTTTCCTTCTGTTTTTGTTAGTAAAAATAGCTTGTCAATGTTGTCGAGGTTAACATTCTCGTAATGTGACACGCATCTAAAGAAGCCCGTTATTGCTTGCTGAGCCGCTGGAATAAAGTTAGGGTTCTTTTCTAGATTTTGCTTTTCGATCAGGGTTAAGGTACTTGCGTATTGGTGCGCAGAAGGTTCTTTGGTTGTTCCGAGGCAATACAGCAAATTACTGTAGAACATAAACTGATCGGGAACTTCTTTTATAAATAAAGACAACGCCTTTCTGTCTTCTGAGGGTAAATGTTTGGTCAATCGTTTTGATTTAAAGAGCTTACCACCCTTCAATGGAACCACGGGTATTTCTTCCAAGGCTTCCACAATCTCCTTACATTTCATGCAACACTTTACCTTGTCATTACATGTAATGCTGCGATTGGATTTTTCACATCTATTAGACAGAAACTTTAAGATATCTTGCATGATGTCATTGAGTAATTTTTCATGTTTTACTGCTGGATGGTCCATATTATTTGACAAAGTTTCTAAAGACACCAGAGAACTGCACAAAGTTTGAGTGTGCTTTAACACTACGCTCAAGGTTGCTTCTTTGTTTTTCCCCAGTCTCCGTTCAAGGCAAGTTCCACAAGAATGGCAGTTTCGTAAATTGACCCAACTTGGAAGAAGAGGTGCTTCTGACCATACCAGATTTCGATGTTTTTCAGGTAAAGCACAAAGAGTGGCCTTTTTTACAGTGCATTGCTCATGAAGCTCTGACAGCTCTTGTTTAACCTTAGCAACTGAGATGAAAGCAATTTTTCCCAACCTTGAGAGAAAATGTAAGTCGTGAAGGTGATGATGGTTTACAAAGTATTTGACTAGTATCTCCTCTCGTTTAAAGCAGTCAAGATCTTCACTTACTCTTTTCGAAAACTGCAAGAACTGCTCACAGCTGACTTCTGTCTGCATACCAATGAGGCGTAGGAAGTCATGCCATGATTTTTGGTCCCTTTCCCCAGAGTGTTTTGGAGGAAAGTATTTTTCATCTGACATTTCCTTAAAAACGGGGTTTTCTTTATCATGAAAACTGTAAGCAAAATCTAGACCACCTCCTTTTAAAGGTATTAGACTAATACACTTCAAGTTGAGAACTTCTACCACACCCGTTGGATTGGAATCAATGTTTACCATCACCATAATCCTACTGAGGTGTTTCCACTGAGCTTCACAAGAAAATTGATGGTAGCATGGCAAAATATAGCGCCTGTACAACTCTCGGTCGGATATATCTTCTACTCCCAAGGCTTCATAAAGTTTAGTAAGAAAAAATTTCTTTTTGATAAATTGACAACCACTTTTGGAAATCCAAGTATCCTGGTCAGTTTGGGGAACATCAGCCATCGAAACTGAATGGGTCGTCTTATCTACAAGTGCAATGAAGTCTCCATATATTGTTTCATGACAAGGCAAACTTTTTAGTACGGTCAGATTTTCATTATCAGAGTAATGGTAATTTGTATTACTGAAGTATCCGAGGATGCACTCATGCTCTTCCTTTTGCAAAACTCCAAAGCCATCCAAGTTTACCAAAACAATCCTTTTGAAAACGCTTAAAGTATCTTTTATATTGTTAAGGCTACTGGCGAATTGCGTAATGAATTGATCCGTTTGTCCCCGTGTCTCCAAAATGGGGACCTGGAGCCGTTTCATTATGTGGTGTAGCCTCTGGTGGTAACTGGGAAAATCTATAGAAAGAACAGTCTTAGCCAATTTCATTGGTACTAAGTACTTCTGGTTCTCAACAGTTGCTGGCAGGATGGACCAGTCTTGGAAATGTAGCAGCACAACATTTTTACTGTCCTTGCATCTTTCGGACAGAAACCTCCACAACATTTCAATCCACTCTTTTCTTGGTGTGAGCAATTTTTCCCCGGTGTTTGGAGACCATGGGACGTATTCTCCTCTCCAGAATACTTCAGCTGGAAGATACGTTGGAAGATTCTGAACTAAATCAAGTACACCAAACTCAGCAAAACACTCATCTTTCCAATTGAGCAGGCTCAAAAATTTGTAATCCAAAAAATACTCCGAGCACTCTGGTAGCAAACCGCTGTACGAGCTGTGGAATACTTTCCTTTCGTTGCTAAATTCACGAAGAACTTCATCATTCGTTAGCAGCAGAGGAAGTCTATGCAACTCTACATTGGTAGTCTTCGTTACATATTCTGTTAAGAGTTTCAACCTTTCTCTGGATGATATGGCTGTCTCATTTAACTTTAGTGGCAATCCCTGTAGGGTGGTTTGGGATGCCTTTGTTTTCAGGTACCATCCCACACCTTTTGGATTCACTTTAAGTAAGGTCACACTTTCCCCTTCCAAAGTGTTAAGAATACTTTCCATAATCTTGTATATCTTAAAGGGTGATTCGAGTAGAGGAAATCCCAGCTCAAGTAACAACAGTCGAAGATTCTTGTGTTTATGCCCTTCGTTTTGACTTATTTGAGTTTCTTGGATTTGCAGATTTAAATCATCAAAGAAGCCCTCTTCAGTTCCTTGAGAGATGCAACTCTTCCACATCAGAATAAATTCACTCTGTTTTGATGAAATACGAATGGCACTTTTTCGCTGACAATTCGGTTTCGGTTGTACGACAGGAAAGACCATGTGTTTTTGCAAGATAAGTCGTTCGTAGAATGCATGAGATATTTCTTCCCAGAAATCACTAATGTTTACAAAATGTAATGTGTAGTGGAGCGGAAACAACCTGTGGTAATCTTGCAACTTCTCCCGCATTTGATACATGTCTATGCCACTTTCCCCGAAACGATCAAAAAAGCTTTTCATCTTTTGCATGATATGCACGTAGACAGGACCAATTATTTCCTTTGCAACTAAACGATTCCAATCACTGTTTGGATCTCCCGGTGGCTCTTCCCAAAGGTTTCGACGAGCTTCGTGGCCTAATGCAAAATATCCATCCACGTGCACAGGTAAATTTGTCCTTATGGGGAGCGGTAAAAAGCAGTAGGCTTTTCCCTGAAACACTTTTTCATCTTTCGATGCATTTTCTTCGAGAGCAAAGCACCTTGCAGCAACACCACCTTTGGGGAGCAATCTTTTTACAGAGCTTACCGATTTCACTGATTCTGGAATCCTGTCTTTGTTTTCTACTCCAAGTCGCTGGTGGACAAGCCATACCTGACGTCGACCATCATTATCTGCAATCGATGCCTCAAACTGCACGTCTGTAACTGGTATTTCAAGCAACGTTTTTTCTTTCATTTGAGACATTGTCTGAAAAAAACGTGTTCGAGCATTAGCGTGCTCGGGAGATAAATCAGCTTTGACCGTGTATGTATTATCAAGTTTACCATTTGTACAAACTGAAAAGGATATTTCTGTAACACTTTTCAAGAAGAGGAGGACGTCAAACATTTCCTCTTTAAAGTCCGTGAACAACTTGACGATACTCGAGGGAGATATTTGGTCACTTATCTTGGATTTCTTTTGCCTCAAGGGAAATCGGAACAAAGTTCCTTCTCGTAGGTTGAAATCATTTTGATATGAGAAAAAGCATTGAAATATATCAGAGTAAGTAGCCAACATTTTTTCATCAACAGGCTTAAACATTCGCCCTGGGCAGACTTCATCAGCATCGGTAATATACTGCAATGTTGGATCGAAAATACATAACGTGTCTCCACCAGATAGAAACATAGGGCAGTCTGTAAAGTGGTAGACTACATTAAATCCAACCCCGTAGCGTCCTGTCTTGTTAGTATCATCAGCTTTGTTTCCAACGCCCAATTTCTGAATGCCAATAATATCATCTTCTGAAAATGGCCTGTTGTTGAATGCTAGTAATGCAGGACCTTGCAAATCATTCATGGAATTGTAAAAGAGCTTCTGAGTAGGATGTGTTCTGTCATCGAGTACAAAGTGCACCTTAGTAGCTTTTGCGTCGTCTGCATTTTGGACCAACTCTTTCAAGATAGTAAAATCAAGAGGATATCCTTCCATTATACGAGTGATTCGAGTGACAAGTTTTTCCCTTTGTCCAAACCTTTCCCCTATTCCCCCAAAGCCAGGAAGGCTATGGGAATACCCTTTAAGCATTTGTTCTCTGATATCCCGAACGCCCAATCTTTTTGCCCATGGAAGAGGTATTTCTTTGTGACACAGATTGTATTCACCGGTTAGATGTTGGAATGAATCAAGGTCACAAAAAGACAAAGTGCCACTAGCTTGTAATATGCTTTTAGAATCAGGAAGCGGTATCTCAGAAATACTCTCCAATGGAATCTCATCAGCAATATCATACAAAGGTTTTATAATCCTCGTCAGTACACTTGAAGTCATCAGTGCTGATAGAGGTTTTCCTTGCTGAGATTCTTCAATCATAAACAGTGTTTCAATAAAGTCATGAAAGTCAAAGTAATCTTTCACACCTGCAGCCCTCAGGAGCTTTTCGAATGCAGTTCCGAAATCTTTTGGAATTTGATAGAGGTATGGAGGGAGAGACTCACTACAAAAACTGAGCTTTCCTGCTTCTATGAATTCTTGATCGACAAGGAACCACTTTTCTCGCTGAAGAAAATTTTGCACTTTTTCCTTTTTGATATATCTTTGAAGAAAAGTATACATTGCTTTACACTGAGAAGTCAAAGTGTCAGGCTCAGTGCCATTTTGAAGGTTTAGTTTCAGATAACTCAAATTTTCTACAACAGCAGCATAGTTAACTTTTTTCCCCTCCATTCCAAGAAATTGTTTCACGGGTAGACTAAGCTTCAGCCTACCGCCACTTGTATCCAGAATGTAACGAACGTAACCCACCAAATCACGGTCTCTTGTTAAGTATACTTCGTTTGGACACATAATCTTTACATCATCATTACGCACTGCAGGTAAAAATGCCACTTCCCTTAAGTCTTCCTCAACACTGTGGTGACTACTATCAGCTACTTTAAGCTTTTGGTCCATGAACTCTAAAAGAGCTTTAATTCTCTGTATGGCTCCATCTTTGTCCATCTGCCACATACATTGGATGGTTTTAGTTCTTTCCAAAACTTCTTGCCATCTAAGATCATCATTCAAGCAGCCAATTTCTTTCAAAGTGCCCTTCTGACTCATGTCTAGAGTTTCCAAAAGCTGATTCTCTGGGAAAACTCCCTCATCTTCAAAGAAAATATCCTTGAATCGAGTAGGATCAAGTAAACTCGATGGTTTCTTGTATACCCTTCCACGGGAGGTCTTGGTTGGTATACATTCTGACACCTTCATTAAGTCAAGAATGTTGTTGTCATTTTCTTCAAGTGCATGTGAGACAAGGCTTAAAACGTCTTCCTGCTGTGTATCACTTAAATTTGGCAGAAACACTTCTTTGAAAAACCTTTCCCAAGAGTATGTCATGTCGGTGATCTTTGAGGAATATCCTGCTTCCTCAAATCCAGTCCTGACCCACATGGGAAGACCGATAACTTCTTTTGATGTGATTTTATGAAGCACTCTCTCTACAATGGGGGACATCTTGTTATCATTTTGTATCTCATCGACGGTAGACACAACGTCATCGATGGAATATATCGCATCATTCTTCATGAAAATGGTAGGCGGTGTACCACCACTTATACCACATACTACAGCTTTGTAGAAGCCAGTCATAACTGCACCGTAGTCGCTATTCTTGGATGTTTTTGAAGGATTTGGCCAGAGAACAAACATGTCACTATACCTCTTAGCATGTTCTATGGCCCTTGTTTGTTGCAAAAGGGTTATGTACGCACTCACAATAACGTCATCAAGTAGAGATTCATTCCAGCTTGTTTTGAAGTCATATATACCTGTTTCTGGTTCTCTCCATAGACTTCTGCGGTCTGCTGATACGGCGAAAGCACCGTTGATGCAAATAGGCAGGCCACTTTTGGGTACAGAAAGGGGAAGAAAGCAGAAAACACCTCCACCCATGTTGGCATTCGCATTCCATGCCACCCCACCGCAAGGGAGTAGTCCCGACTTCACACCGATGTCTTCTAGGCATAATTTAAGTGTTTTGCCACTTCCAGCACTCATGGTTACAACCCATGTCTCAAGGGTTACCGGTGACACATTGTTAAGTTGCAAGTACTGAGCACCCTTGTCACTCCATTTGCTTTCAAATGTTACTACGGAAGTTGTATCTAATGGGGGAGAGCTCCCGCTATAGTTGTTTACAAAAGACAAAACTGCTTCTCTGAAGGAATCCTCAACTGGGCCTTTTTCTCTCGTCTTTTTGTGCAATTGATAGAGCAAAGTCGGTTGGCAATTTTCAGCTTCCTTCAACAGATAAACGGATATAGACTTAACGTTTTCCGTAAAAAGCAACATCTGGTATGCGTTTCGACAAAGTGAGGTAAGGAGTATTTTCATTTTTTCCTCATTGTAACTTTCATTCCATATTTCACTTTTCCTTGCCTCTGTTTCATTCCTTAAAGGGAGTCTAAAAAGGGTGT
This sequence comes from Holothuria glaberrima, assembly GCA_009936505.3. Taxonomy (NCBI): domain Eukaryota; kingdom Metazoa; phylum Echinodermata; class Holothuroidea; order Aspidochirotida; family Holothuriidae; genus Holothuria; species Holothuria glaberrima. Next base: position 21,600 of record WURT03095250.1, read on the forward strand.
TGTTGTATGATGTAGAACCTTTTTCATTTTCTACGATCTTACATCCAAAAATACCTTCATATGGAAGAAACTGGTCTCGAAATCGCCTTATTCTAGACGGATTTAAAGCGAAATTTAGCTGGATGCCTCTTCCGTCACCTCTTATGTGTCGTTGTAAGTGGGATTTATGGGGATCCAAAAAAGTTATAAAATTACCTGTGACAAAACTTGGCACATCTGTTATATGGTATACTGCGTTAAATCCCAGTCCAAATTGTCCTATCTTTGTTCGGTCCTCACTTTTCGAGGCACCACCAAGTTTTGTAATGTTTTGGAGATCTTCGTCGGTGAAAGCGGCATCATTGTAGACCCATAAAGCTGGTCCATGAACTGATTCCATTGCAGGGTCTAATAACCTTTTCACTGCATTTCTGTTAGTCCTTAGATCTAGAAGAAACTTGACTTCAGATGCTCCAGCATCCTCTGCATTCTGCACCATTTCTTTTGGAATAGATTCTGGTTGATATCCATCTTTCAAAATATTTTTCAACCTAACAGTTATTGGCTCATATTGACCGGTCTGCGTAATACCTCCAATTTCGTCTGCTCCAGCTAAACGTTTTGTAAGGGACACAACACCAAGCTTCTTAGCTATGTGAGAAGGTACTTCACTATGCACAAGATATATAGGTGGTTCGTCCTCATCTAAGTAGAAATAATCGTTCTCGTCGTTGCCATAGCTCGTGTCATCGTAACAGACTTGATCAGGTGGTAGTAGCTTCATAGGTTTGCACTTAGTTGGTACATACAACTTGTTTCTAATGTCTTCATGTTCAATTTCATCTTCGGACTCTACCAATTTCTGTAAAATATTGATAGAAACACGCAAGGATGCGTCCAAACCACTTGATTCAGTTACGACACTAGCTTCAACGTTGGCCTTGATCATCTCCAGTACATCTAGTAAGAAGGACGCATTTCCTTCAACTTGGTCAGGAACTCCAGCAACTTGCAGTAAGTTGTCATACTCTTTATACCATCTTGGGAGGATGCAAAGAAATGGTCTGAGGTCAATAGCCCCACTACATTCTTTTTTGTACACACTTGCAACATTCACAAACTGATCATCAACAAAAATCCATTTCTCTGGGAGACCTGTCAAAATTTCGTCTTTATTTTCGAAACTGTTTTCGTTCAGAAACTCGTAGATATGTTTTATCATCTCAGTTTTTGATGTATTACATATTACGCATTGGTGCAGCTGCTGCAATACCTCTTTAACAGAAGGTGTCTTCCTAACATTCAGCTGATCTAGCACTTTAACTGGAATGCTTTCAACCATGGGAGCAGACGAGCCTGCGAGATAACATGTCTTTCTGCAGTAGACTACCAGATCCCTTGGTTTGTACAGTTTTCCCTGTTTGCCAAAAAATGTCATTTCCTTCGGGTAGAAACTTGGTATAACATACTTACAGGAAATAAATGGAAGCTGTTTTAAGATATTGCAAAGTTTAGAGTTCTCGAGATACTGGGGGTACTTGCAAAGGTATTCAACTAGAACATCTGCCTGTGAGACGTTGCCTTCGCTAGAACTATTCATCGCTGCTTTCATCAAATGAGGAACTTCAATATTGTCCTCTTTTTTCAAACCAAGTTTGTTCAGTATGTCTAACCAGCTAGACAAAACGTGTTTAGAGAGTAAAACATTTTTGTCATGTACCAAATGCTTTACATATTTATTAGATCCGTCGTACATATTCTTCGGCTTTGTTAGTTCCTCGTTATCATTCGCTACAAATGGAATTTCTTTCAATAAGTTTTGAATGCCTTTTGAGTAGCTGATCCTGTCATAATTCAGACTTACCCATTCGAACAACACTTTGATCTTGTCTTGTGTGTATTAGCGCTGTTGAGCATTTCTTAAAATTCCTGCCAAGGCATCTTCGAAAGACTGCAGTGTCACGCCAAGTTTTTCTAACAATAGTAGATGTTCACGAGTGTTTATAGTGACGTATGTTGTGTGGAAAGGGACTTCTGGTAAACGCTGGAAATCTTCATCCCTTAGGAAGGTTACTGTGGAGTCAATGGAGTTTAAACTTTTTACTATCACCCGTTTGCTTTCGAAGGCTTTAAAAATAGACAAACTTCTTAAGAAACAAATATATTGTTCGGAGAAATTTGCTCCAGACAAATATGGTAGAAGGTTGGAGTAAAACATGTCCTGTGTATCTGTGCTTGAAGAACATGCGTAATCAATAGTTTCAACGCCGGTAGCCTTCAGGGCTTTCATGATGTCATCTTGATGAAAGCAATGGACAAAGGATGATTTCAGAATTTGATGATGTTTGGAAACAAAGTCGGGTAACTCACAAACTGTGATTCCGACCTTGATCAAAACTCCCTCAATTTTGGCAAAGTCGGTTAATGCTTTGTCAGCATTACTCACATGTATTATTCTGGAATTCCTCTTCAGTGTCATCATCCTTATAGGTTCTTTTGTTATCTCAGATACAGGTAGGATTTTAAGGCCTTCTAGTTTAACCAAATCAATATCCTCACGACACATGAAATGCCAAAACAGTTGAAGCCACTGAAGATCGGGCTGGTCAACGTTGCCTGGAGTCCAGTCTACGTAATCCTCAGCATCTTGTTTCCAAGATGATGGAAGGGTTTCCGATAAGAGTTGAATAACAACATCAGAATCTAAATGTTTCAGCTGTTTCCAGTTTTCTGGTAATATAAGGAAAGTGAAAAAATAGTAAGTATGTCTCCTTGTTAAGAACAAATAATACTTGCTTTTAAAAGATTATGATACAAATGACTGTATTTTTGTTACAAGGACAAAAAGCCAACACTTATTATGATGCATATTTCTTTTAAGATGGAATGTTTCTAAATAACAACGGGAACAAAAATAATTGTTAAAAAACAAGCATGAAATGGTTATTGCAATACAATGTAATTTAATTATGTCTGATGGATAACCTCTGTCTATTAGACAGCATAGTATTGTTTGAATCATTTTGTTGAGATACACTGTAGGCAATAAGTATGCGCAAAATGTACAGCTTACATCCTTGACTATATTTTTCAATTAAATCGCAACTAATCGTTTGTCACCAAAGTTCAACCCTCTGACGTTATTAAATGATATATTTGTAGACAATCGAGAGAAATTTAATGTTTAAGTATGGATTGGTGACGATAAAATCACAAATTTATTGCCTGTATTACACTTCGTGAACATATCTGTAAAGCAATTATTCACGATGTACTGTTTTGTAGCCAATACTTTTCATCCATATGAGCCAAAGAACATGATTATTAATATCTTTAGTAACGTGGTATTTTACTTCCTGACAACTCACGCTTTATTAATATAGATTTAGTGACATGCTTGTAATCACCAATTTTGATCTATACATTTTACAGTGTTATTCTGGATGGTTTCAAGTTATTCGCACCAAGGAAAAATTAATATTTACATTGCTGGATGACAAATTACCTGAAGACTTCATTATCTCCAAAGCTTGGTTAAGTTTACCAAAATGTTCCTCTTGCAAACGTTTCACAAATCGTTGGCACAATCCAGGTATGAGATTCTGGGAACATGTTCTGGTTTCCATATAAAGGACCTCACTAGGGTTTGGATGTGTTCTGAAAGAGGCAAACTGTCCATCACATGTTGGTAACAGCTTAAGGCCATCGACATCCTCTGGTTTGGGAAAATTTTCGAAATTTTCGAAATTTCCAAGTATGTAATCCAAAATATAAAGTCGATCCTCATCAGGATACTCATTATCGGATTGTGTCTTTATACACTTAATGATAAGACTAGGTGAAACATACCTTGTCTCTTTGGCAAACATTCTTATTGCACTCATTACATGTCCAGGCAAATTTTCAATGACGTCATACCCGCTGTTTTGAAGACACTTCACAATAGCCCTAGTTCTCTTTGAGGTTACGAGAAGTTCTTCCGTCATGATTATGACTTCATTTACACTCAACCACGCATTTCGAGCCCGGCAATACAAAACCTTATCATGAAAGAGATTTGAAAAAAGTGTTTCTACTGCCTCCCTCCAATGGCCCAACTCATGATTTATGTTTGGCATTGCTTTGTAAACAATGTTTGGATCAGAGTCTTTTTGTTCTAGTGTTACCTCTACAGCTTTCAACAATGCTTTACGATAAACTCCGGGTAGAACCTCATTGACAAGCAGCTTATTCCACTCAGCATCATCATTTTGAATTTGATCCCCACCAGGCCACTTTAGGGACCTTCTATCATCGCTTACTCCAAAGAATCCATGAACATGGACTGGTAACTCAGACAACGAATCCTCTCCTGGGGGGAGGGGCAAAAAGCAAAATGTTCTCCCTTTCAATGTTTGTTTGAACTTGAAAACGGGAACCGCCACACCTATCCACGGTAGGTAATTGAGTTTTCGGTATAATGTTGCTAGTGTAGAAGAACACGTAATGGCTACTTCCTGTACAACGACCCACTTTTCCTCAAACTCCTTCTTACTGTCATTTTCTAAGTCAAAGTACTTGGTAACGATATCAAACGTATTTATTATTTGTATGTTTTCACTTTTATCAGGCTGTTCTTTAAAGTTTTGAAGTAAAGAGGTAAATCTTTCACGATCTTGTCGAAGTTTGTCAATATAAGATGATACAAATGATACCTCAGCGAAACACTTTGATGTTTGACAATGTTTTTTCTTCCAATAAATAGAAGCTTTCTCTATATTTCGTAGAAACAAGAGAATTATTTTGGCATCATCTTTAAACGCGTCGAGCAAATCATGGATTTTTACCTGTGAGAAAACGCTTTGGCTTAAAGTGTTTGGTTCCTTGCGAAGTGGAAATCTGAAGAAAGTTCCAGGTAAAGTACCGTGTTTTTCAAATTGTATGTCTTCGGGAAAGGCCTCCTGGAAGGGCTTTAATTGATCTTGTATAAGTTCAAACCTATCACCTAGATCCCAACTGTGTCCGGACAACGACCGTCCTCCAGAGGAAAAGTGTTTTTCAAAGGGGTCAATCATTGCCAGGATGTTTTGACTGATGATGCAAGAAAGAATTAAAATGATGAAGTTGCTTTAAAAATATCTTTTACTGGATTTGACTTAAGGAGATACACATTTTTGGCAAATGATAGACATTATCGCGTATTTTGGAAGCTATTAATGGTAAAAAACCTGTGGACAACGATTAAAGGATTTAATTCAACAACCTTTGAGATAAAGTTTTTGCTGGCATTAAGCTCCCCATCGTCTTAATTTTGATAAATACCTGCAGGGATATTCCAAGCGTAACAAACATACCCACACTCACACACGCACACGAGAGTGGGCGCACACGTACAGAAACATGCACACGTCATTGTGATTGATTCGCAAGGATCAACCAGGATGCGAAAATGCATTGAGGTTTCGATGATATACGTTTTATTTCAATTAAAGCCGTGTTATCCCATTTCTTACAGTTATTGGTCAAATGCTATCTTAAGCTGTTGGGAAAATACAGTTTTGTGTTCATACTTGATCTTGGGAATTCTTGGAAAAGTTTTGACCGTTTTGACCGATGGAGACCCCAGACGACGATCTTGTGAATCCTTGAAGAATTTTGCTTTTTGGCCTGCGTTGACCTGAGATGAAGGTCTTGGGAATCCTTTGTAAATTTTGCTTTTTGACCTGTGGTGACCTCAGGTAAAGATCTTGGGAACTCTTGGGTTCAGGGTTCAACCCCAGGTGACCCCAGATAACCTTTGACCTTCACCAAAACAATAGGATTTGTTATTCTTACCATAATGCATCTACATACTAACTATGAAAGCGATCCAGATTTCCTGCCTCGAGATATTGTGTTAACAAGGTTTTCACGTTTGACCCCCTGACCCCCTGACCCCAAATGACCTTTGACCTGCACCCAAAAGAATAGGGTTCTTCCTCTTACCATCACACATATAAAACATATAAAATCAATCCCAGCTTGCTTCTTAATTTGAGATATCGTGTTAACAAGGTTTTCAGAGTTTGACCCCGGTGACCCCAGATGATCTTTGACGCCATTGTATTTGCTAGGTTTTTTCTCTTACCATTATACATCTACATACTGACTATGAAAATCAATCCAAGCTTCCTACCTTGAGATATGATGATAACAAGGTATACAGAGTTTGACCTCGGGTGACCCAAGATGACCTTTGACCCCCACCAAAATCAATGTGATTCTTTTTCTTACCATAACCTACCGAAGTAGTTATTATGAAATTAATTCAATCGTGATAGATACCGTGTTAGCAATGTTTTCAAAGTTTACCCCCGGGTGACCCCAGATGAGCTTTGACCCCACCAAAAATAATAGTGTTTTTTTCTTAATATGGAGCATCCATTTACCAAGTTTGAGAACTGTCAAAGTTTCCCTTAAAAACTTTGAGATACCGTGTAAACAAACACACACACACACACCTAACCACATTCACAGGTTTTTCCACAGACTTATCGAGGACCTTATTGTTATCTTCCCTGTGTTTGCTTCTTTAACCCTAACTTTAAAAATAGACTGTTTTTTGTTAAACTTACGAGGACTTGTAAAATCTATTGAATTCCCTTCAGAGAACCTAGAAATCCATTGTTTAGGCCCTCAGTCTGACAACCAAACAAACACGCACATACACACATACATACACGCCATAATGAATGCATAGGTTTCTCTAATCATTGAAACCAAAAAGGGTTGTATTGGTTTAAGTACGTTTTTTCTGATCAATTTAATAGGAACTGGCATTGGACACAGCCCTTGTACAATTCAACGGGTCAAATGCTACTGAGCACAGTCGTATAGTACTTTAAATAACCAGAATGCAATTATGCTTTGAGGTTCGATGATGTATATATGTTTTATTCCAAATAATGCCATGCGATCCCATTTGTTTCAGTCACTGGTAAAATGCTACCTTAAGGTGTTGGAAAATACAGTTTTGTGTTCATATTTGATCTTGGGAATTCTTGGAAACTTTTGCATTTTGACCTTTGGAGACCCAGATGACGATCTTGCAAATTCTTGGAAACTTTTGCATTTTGACCTTTGGAGATCCAGATGACGATCTTGCAAATTCTTGAAAAAGTTTGCTTTTTGATTTGTGGTGACACAAGATGAAGGTCTTAGGAATTCTTGGGAATTTTTGCTTTTTGACATGTGGTGACCTAAGGTAAAGATCTTCGGAACTCTTGGGAAATTTTACTTTCTGACCTCTAGTGACAATAGATAAATATCATCGTTTTCAGCGTCTGACCCCAGCGGTGACCTTTGTCCTCCACCGAAAAAAATAAGTTGCTTAATCTCACCATTACACATCTGAACACTAAAAATGAAACTTATCTAAGCTTCCTGCATTGAAGATATGGTGTTAACAAGGTTTTCAGAGTTTGACCCCAGTGGCCCCAAATACCCTTTGACCTCCACCGAAAACAAGAATACTTCTCTCTCCCTTACCATGACACATTAACATATTAGGAATGAAATCTATTCAAGCTTCCAGGGTTCAAACCTGGTGACCCCAGATGACCTTTCACCTCCACCAAAAATAAGAGTGTTGTCTATCTTACCATAACGAGATATCTCAGCGTTTGACCCCAGTAGGGTTCTTTCTCTTACCATAATACATCTACATACTGAGTATGAAAATCCAAGCTTCCTACCTTGAGATATCTTGTTAACAAGTTTTTCAAAGTTTGGCCCCAGTGACCCAAGTTGACCTTTACCTCCAATCAAAAACCAACGGATTCTTCCTCTTACCGCGACGCATCTACATAGTAAGTATGAAATCAATCCGAGCTTCCTACCTTGAGATGTCATGTTAACAAGGTTTTCAGAGTTTGAACCCAGATGATCTTTGAACTCGCAAAAAACAATAGGGTTCTTCCTTCCACCATAACTCATCTACAAATTAAGTATGAAATCAACCCAAGCTTCCTACCTCGAGAAGCTGTCTTAACAAAGTTTTCCGTTTTTGACCAACGGTGGACACAAAAGACATTTTACCTCCACCAAAAACAATAACATCCTTTTTGTTTCTATAACGTATCTACATATTAAGTATGAAAGCATTCCAAGCTTCCTTCTTCGAGATATCATGTTAACGATGTGTTCAGAGTGTGACCCTCGGTTACCCCAGATGACCTATGACCCCCACCAAAAACAATAGCGTACTTTCTCTTATCATAACGCATCTACATACTAAGTATAAAATCAATCCAAGCTTCCTACCTTTAGATATCGTGTTAACAGGGTTTTCAGAGTTTGACTCGTGGTGACCTAAGATGACCTTTGACCCCCACCAAAAACTATAGTACTCTTATTTTAACCATAACTCATCTACATCCTAAGTATGAAATCAATCCAAGCTTCCTATCTTGAGATATTGTGTTGACATGGTATTTGGAATTTGACTCCGGTGACCTTAAACCTCCACCAAACACAATAAGGTTTTTCCCTTACCATAACGCATCTACGCACTAAGTATGAAATGAATCCAAGCTTCCTAACTTGACATATCGTGTTAACAAGGTTTTCAAAGTTTGGCCCCAGTGACCTAAGATGACCTTTGACCCCGCCAAAACAATAGGGTTCTTCCTCTCACCTTAACGCATCTACATACTAAGTATGAAATCAATCCAAGCTTCCTAACTTAAAATATCGTGTTAACAAGGTTTTCAGAGTTTGACCCGTAATCACCTCTGAATACCTTTGACCCACCAAAAACTATAGTATTCTTCCTTTCACCCTAACTCATATACATTCTAAGTATGAAATCAATCCAAGCTTCCTACGTTGCGATATTGTGTTGACAAGGTTTTTGGAATTTGACTCCGGTGACCTCAAACCTCCACAAAAAACAATAGGGTTTTTTTCTTAGCATAACGCATCTACGCACTAAATGTGAAATGAGTCCAAGCTTCCTAACTTGAGAAATCGTGTTAACAAGGTTTTCAAAGTTTGACCCCCCAGTGATCTAAGATGACCTTTGACCCGGTTAAAACAATAGGGTTCCCCTCTCACCATAACGTATCTACATACTTAGTACGAAATCAATCCAAGCTCCCTAACTTGAGATATCGTGTTCACAAGGTTTTCAGAGTTTAACCCACAGTGAGCCCCAGGTTTTTCCTTTTAAATAAGGCATTTATGTATCAAGTTTGAGAACTATAACAGTTTCTCTCCTGGAAATATCATGTTAACGAGCAAAGTGTCACAAACACACACTTACACACGCATACACACGCATACGCACGTTCAGTGCCTTACGGGGTACCAGGAAAGGACCCGGTAGGGAATGCAAGGGAATTGCAAAGCAGCGAAGCTGCCCGCGAA
>WURT03095251.1:0-12579 GCA_009936505.3 Holothuria glaberrima
TATGACTCGACCTGGGAATCGAACCCAGGCCTCCCGCGTGAGAGGCGGATGCTCTACCACTAGACCAAACACGCGGTATGTTGTGTAATGATGATTAAAGGTCATAAGCGTCGCCCCAAACTTATTTTGAAACAACACCTAAATGTCACAAATTTCTTCTTATTTCTCTTCCAGGTATCGTTCATGGTATTTTAGGACATAAATATTGCATATTTAAGGTAAACCAAGCAGTTGTTCCTCGTAATTTTACAATTGAGTGAGAAAAATTCTGTCACATGATTCTCAAGGGCCATTCAGGAAATAGGATAGTCTACTATACAATATGGGTTAGGGGTGACTGCATTCTCTCTTAAGGACGAGCCGTGGGCACAAGAAGTTATGGATAACTGTCAAGCCTTTTGTGCCAAGCCAAGTTCCCTGTCCTCTCTATAGTCCTTGGGGCCATTTTTTGGATAAAGAGCAATTTTGAATTGCGCCACATAATGTTATCATGTCCCACAGTAAACAAGTACAACTGAAGATTTCCAAAATGGCGATATGTCAGCTTCCTTGGAAAGTAATTACATGGCGAAGGATACCATGTTTTCCTCATGGTTCGTTTGAGACAACAAAGGTCCAAACATACAACCAAAGCTGATCTGCAAATACATTTTCATACAAAAACTTCAATTTGACATAAATTGTAAACCTTTTACTTTTATATAGGCCTACTTGAGACCTAGCATACTATTGACGTAGTGGCATACTGCAGGACGAGGAAAGTAGTGGAGAACAAGATTATTAATTACTGTAACATTTTGAAGAGTTTGTACTTATAAACACATATATGAAGTGACACGATGCGTACCGTGTCGTTGCCCGCCCGGCGGACGTGTATTACTCTTGCACCCACACTGACTGCACTCGCAATACCGTTAGAGTGTGTACGTAAAAGAGGAGTACATATTCAACACCTGCTATGACGGTTATACCGTGTCGTGACGTGACATGATAAAGCAAAGGGCAAAGCAGGTCAATCGACATATGATCTGTCCTGTGGTCCCAACCAAAACGTGACTCGGTATACAATCCAACCAGAAGCTAACAGTGTTCAGTACACAGCAGTGTGGGTACGAGTATACAGTAATGAGTACGAGTACGACTTCGAGTACAAAATGATGAGCACAAGTACATGAAAAAATGTACTTTACGAGTACGTACTATACGAGTACGTTCTCTAGCCTTACGAGTCTGCTTCTCTTTGCAGACGATACAGACTTCAGTGCCATCATCTCTTGCTTTGAACATAGCCTACTAATAGTTTGTTTTTCACCATCTACTGAAGCTGTAGATATTTAATCGTAGTGAGAAAGCAACCAAGTTTTCAAGACAAGAAGATGGGAGCAAAATCGTCTATCCCACACTGTATAAGATACGGTTACCGATTGAATGCTTGACACACAATGATGTCGAACCAGGTAGGCGTAAAAGCCCAATGATCAAGTAAAGAGTCGGGAAGTCACATGATCTAGTCGCTTCGAACGAACATGGAGCTGCCTGGAATGAATCCCTGGACCTTCACTGAAAGCAAATACCCATTAAATTGCTCCTCGACGGATGCCCTCTTCACAAGCCGAATGGGGAATACAGTCTGCATAGCGGCCCACAGACATACCGTACCATTAGAATTTCCGCGTGGCATCGGCAATAATTATTAATTGACTTTGACTAAAAACAACAGTAACAGTAATATATATATAAAAGCCTCCCTGGTCTGATAATAGCGCAGAATCTAAGAGAAGACTGGCACACCGCGTGTTCATGCGGGTTTACTTTGCTATTGAAAACATTTAATAAGTGTGGTACCAAATTTAGAGGCATAGAGGTTCAAAATTAGGATAAGTTTATACGGGTAACCAGGGCAAATCTTCTATTACGATATCAAAATTAACCGTACTATGTTATTAGATTTCATTAGTGCACACTTGAATAATACGTGATAATTTAGAGCATACAACAACCAGTAAGTCTTTGCGCCAACGTGACACACGCGGCCGTAATGGACCCTTTTCCAAACAGCAATTACAAAGCATTGTTGGATAGAGCCTTGGTATGTGTCGCATTTATCAAATACTACGCGTACCAAAACGCCACCCCACGATTCTTTGTAGGCCTAATTGCTATTTGGAAAAGGATCTATAGCTGTATATTGACTATCCAATTCCAACGACCCTAAAAAGAGCAAAGTTTTACAAAAATCATTTACTGTAAAGAAATGTGATCAAACTTAATATCACATAATATAGTTTTTCATGTAGGGGTGGGGGAAGCAGATGGAGGATACAGGAATGAGAGTTGTAAGTCAAAGGAGGGAAAAGAATGACCGTGCGTCCTGTTGGGGCTTGTTGTCTAGAAGCTTATGGGAGAATGCATATCATATGTTTATTTCATCCTTCAGTCAAAAAAAAGCTTTTAAATAGTTGTATTTCAATTGTCCAAAAGGCCTCCAGGAAAATTCCGGATGGGTGAAATGTATATCGGCAAACACAAACGGAAGGACAAACAGTTAGCTCAAATGTTATACAAGTGTTCTTTCATAATTTGACATTTACCTAAATAACTACCTTTTAGTAAGAATGGTGGACAATTAGCTATCTGCCCGCTTGGCGGACGTGTATTACTCCTACACCTATATTGGCTGCACTCGTAATACCAACGAGAGAGTATGTACGTCAAAAGAGGAGTATACATTCGACACCTGAAACTAGCTATAGCTAGGCGTCGAACTTACGATCCAAGGATTGATGGTTCGAGTCCCGTCAGGCTCATTACGTTGAGTCTTTGGGCAAGCTGCTTTATCTCAATTGCCTCTCTCCATACAGTATTTATTAAGGTGCTTGTGAGGTAGCTTGTCATTGGCACTGATTATAGCTCTCATTTTCATGACTGACCATGGAGGGGTTATAAAGCTTGTGAAGCGCTTTGAGACCTGTGTGATAAAGCCGTATATTCAAAACTAAATATTATTATTTACTAAATTTTCACTACTGAGGAGAGTGGTAGGGGACATTCGCCGTAATGTCCCCAATCTTGCCAATACATTTTCGTACTTAATACCGGTAGTCCACATGATGGACCAGTACAAGCTCTTTAGTTTAACTCCAGTCAAACAGCTTTCCAGAAATGATTTATAGTCCATTTCTGTGGTAACCTCCTATTTTCCCATGTAATACCTTCTGGCATCTAAAATAAATCGAAGGGTTTTGTTAGAGCTGCCGGAAAATTATTAGGATGGCGCTCTTCATGTAATATTTTAATTGTTTATTTGGCAGGGTGACTTCATAGCCTCATCCACGTCATAACAACAACTTTTCAATCCGACATCGCCCCCCTCGATGAATGATTTCATTAATTTTATCAGTTACAATACAAGTGTGGAGTTGCCAATGTGCATCTAGTCACAGGTTAAATTTGGTCATTCGTGGTGTTATGGAAGGGGTAGAGAGGACTGTGAGTTGAGCATAAAAAGGTTTTGAAGGAGCATGGCGAGTGTCTTGTAATACCTGAAACAGTGACGGATCCACGGGGAGCAACAGGCGCCTCCACCCCCATTGGCCGTCATGCTTGAGAAAAAAGTTGAGGCAAAAAAAGGAAAATGCCTCAAAATGTGTCAAATTTAGCACCATTTTGCATCTTAGCCCTCTTCCAAAAGCAAAAATTTCCAATGGGGCAGGGGGACACCTCTCCGCTTAGACCCCTCCCCCAGGACAGCGATCAATCAAACCTTGCGCCCCCTCTATTGAAAAATTCCTGGATACGCCCCTGTATGAAAGCAACAGCACAGGGGATCTTTGACAGTCCTCTGTGTAAGGACGGTGACTGCCCTGACATACAAGGTGACAAGGTCTTATCACAAACAGAGGAGCTTGCCATAAGTGAAACAAACCGTAAGTGAGGTGTGTGATTTACCTGTTTCTAATGAGAACCTTTACTTCCACAAACTGTTGTCAGTTCATCACTATACAGAGAAAAAGGTTCCATGTTATATTCTCCATGAGAAATATTTGTGTTCGTTTGTATCGGTAGGCTACCTGAAAATTTTCTATAATAATAAAAGAGACCATTCAGCTTCAGATCAAACTAAGAGGTTTCTAGTTTTACTCGGTCAAGATCTAAAGAAAATTACGTCAGGGCTATAACATCCGAGTCCGGACTCGGACTCGATTCCGGGCTCGAGTCCAGTTTTTCCCCGAACTCGGAATTGGCCCGGAATGGAAGGTAACGAAATCGGAATTGACCCGGAATGGGCTCAGCTGGACTCGGACTCGGAGCAGATTCCAGTCGAGTCCACAAAAATGAAAATTTCACTAATGTGCTGCGGCAACATTATTATTTGTGCACAATTTAACAAGTAAATGGTCACATTACAGTCAACTAAATTACAGGGTCAAGAAGTCTGAGTACGAAAACAATCCTTAAAAAGTGCCCATTTCCATTATACGTGTAATTGTAAACAGTATGTAAAGCAATTGTATGAGAACGCTATATTGTCAATTGGTCGGACTCGGAATTGGCCTGGAATTAGAAAACCTGGAATCGGAATTGGCTCTGAATCGGAGGGTACTGGACTCGGAATTGGCTCTGAACTGGGTTTGGTGGACTCGGTTACAGCTCTGACTTTCGTCTTCCTTTTTCTTTCTGATCTGTGTAAGAGATTGTGTGGAAAGAAGGTCGCATGGCTGCAACAAAAAGTCGCAGACCCTGGCAGGTCAGTGACTTCAGCGCAGCTATACTTCACTTTAAAGTCTTTCTTACATGCCTGCATATTGAACATGTCAACAATTTGTACATTTTGCCGTACTGTGTAACCACTTGAACCAAAGGGTACATAATCTGTAAAACTTAATAGCAAGTAAATATGGCTCTTTATGATAAATTTGGCAGACCGATAGATTTATACTATAATTAGCTGTTGGTGCAGGGTTATTTCGCCAATACCCCTCATTTATCACATAAATTCTGCAATATCCCGTTCTCCAGTCCACCAGCTTCCTCATTTATTGATTAGAAACTGTGCCGTAAAACCTCATCTAACTCTAACTATCACTCCTCATTTATTGGCCCCATAGAGTTAGAGCACTAAACATCTAACCTTTGACGAAGCCGTGAAAAGGTCTTTCTTGTGGATTTCAATACAGCAGAGTCTATGGCACTTTGCACTGAATGGTCACACTTTGGAAAAGAAAAATCTAATCAAATAGCAAAATTGTAGTCCGATAAACGAGAGACGTTTCTTTACTTTAAAAGTACGTTACTACGGGGTGGACGAGTTGTAATGGGCTATTGCCAGCCCTGGATCCAGAAAGTTTTCAGCCCAGTTTGAAGAGGACGAAATTTGTCGTTCATTTCACTGTTTCATCAAAAAGAAAAGAAAAAAGAAAAAAAAAAACCAGTATGGCGGAATTAGCCAAAGAGAAACACTACGCGCTCTTTAAGATGCTACCAATAAAAGTATCATTTATAATCGGTGTTGTAGTAGCATAGACTAATTAATCGACCACTGTAACCCTCTAAACGTGCATTCGCACCAAAACCAAAATCTGCTGAGTTTTGCGGGCGGGACGTGGAATTTTTTCCCAGAACAAATAGAGGTAATTTTATTTCAATGAAAATTCAGAAAATAGCCCCGTTTGTTCTGAGATAAAAAATTTCGCGTCCTGCCGGCAAAATGCAGCAGATTTCCGTTTGGGTGTGAATACGCCTCTAACACTGATGTTTGCCTCATCATGAGAAGGATACAAGATGGTTGGAAAACGTTGACCCCATCGGGATTCGAATCAAAGATCTACTGCCTACGGAGCATTATGCCCTACCCTGCACTGAGTTACCATGGCTCACGTGAAAGGGCTCGGTCAAGTCAGTGTAAGTACAGAACGGATAAATGTTTTCTATTCTCCCACAGTTTAGGAACCCACCTTTTAAAGTTCATTCTTGTAAAATTCAATTTATGTTATAGGCAAAATCAGAAATCCGTATTAAATGATGAAAAATCCATTTCATTTGCATGTCATCAGGTCATATTTTGCTTACTTTTGAAAGAAATTTTATTTTTCAGGTATACAACACATGATCATTGAATTATCTGTGATGTCATCTTGGCAAATTGGTTAGGTATATTTGGTTTATTTCATATTGCCAAAAACTGTATATGAAATAACAGGTTATAGTAAATTTTAAAAATAGCAAAAGGCTTTTCAGCAGTTTGCCCACTTTTACATTACCGTGTGGCAAGATAAAAGCCCTATTTTGTGACAAATAGAAAAAAGGACGGGGAAGGGGAATACAATATTAATATACGACATTTAGAGAGTATACGAAGCAGGTGCATCTTTCAAACAAGAACCCCATCCAGCGGACTTTGATTCACCATTGGGCAACATTGTCCCTCTCATGGGCCACCAAATTTAAGAGATCAAAAAAGTAGAACTACAGAACGGGACAAAGAAAAAAAGACAAAAAAGACCATACACGAAGAAAGAAACTGAGGCAAAACTAGAAAATAACATGTTTATTTTAGAAGTAAACAACTTTTAGATGCAGCTCATTTCCGCCATTCATCTTTCAGGTACTTCGGCAAAAATGTTCTCCATACGCCACTCGATGATGGTAGCCCTCCCCTTAAACTACGTGGTAGCTTCAAATGTCAACCTGGCCCAGCCTGGCTACCAGGAACATTAATTTTGTGTTGTTAGTTTTATTGAACTTTAACCATAAACACTTCAAGCGTCAATTTACATATACACATAGTCGTAGGAAGTTCTTTGAGACTGGGAAGCCGAACCTTATTTCTGACCGCCGTCCTAGGGGAGGGGACTGTAGTTCTCCTTTTTAAGGAAAATTACTGCACATTTTTGATATTTCTTACAAAAGAGACAAGTGAGGGATTTTCGTTCTTGGAAAATAGGGGAGGGGGTTGAAGCATACTGCTGGCGCCCCAGCCCCGGCTTCCTACGCCCTTGCATATACATTCTAGTTTTACATATTAATTTTCAGCCAGTCAAAAGAATACTTTATATCAGCATTTGCATGAAAGATACAAATGTGCTGAAACAAAGTAAAAATACATGACCTGAAGACTAATATATATGGCTAAGAAGCCTAGGGGAGCTTATGTATATGGACCCCCTTCGAACATTACAATAATACATAATTTGGCCCCGACCTTATCAAACGACATCAGAAAAGTACAGGGTGACTTTTACTGTCGTCTGAGTCTTTGCGACCATACTGAATCCGTGGCGGTCCTTGTTCCAGTACTCCTTCGTAGGACCCCGGTTTGGGACAGCAAAAAAGACACCATCATACATCATCTAGCCTTCAGTTAGGCAAACTGACTTCTTATATATGAATGATTAATAACATATTTTGCTGTTTAAGTTTAGAAGGTTAAAGGGGATTAGGGAGCGTATCCTTCGATGGAACCTATGAAAGGTCACGAAATTGAAATGAGGCTCAAAGTAGGAAAAATAGTATTTTTGAACCATAAATCCAAATACTAATTATGGACGCGATCAGATAGGAAAGGTGGACACACTAAGGGACCAAAGGGACCGAAGGACATAATGTAAAAAGTCCATCCACATTAAACTTTCTTAACTAAAACCATGAAGGATAGAGACCCGTATTTTCTTGCAGTTAGGCTAGTCCCAAATAGATCTTGGCTAAGGATATTGATATATGTATGAACTGTACGAAAACAGAGGGGGCACAAAAGTAGGGGAAGACGTATACTTATGGGCGTAAGAAGGGCTACCTGATCCCGTCTGCTTCAGTTGAATTTGGGGATTATTAGTCTGCCAGAACAGGGAGGTGTCAAAGTAACACCTCCCTGGTCAGAAGTACTTTTCCTCGTCTGAAGCTGGAGCTTTAAAATTTGACTTTAGATGACAGTGGTTGCTGCTTCAGAAAGTGCAGGTGCCGTGGCCCGAATAGTAAATTCGGGCCACGGCACCTGCACTTTCTAAAGCAACAACCACTGCCCTGACAGCAACCATGTCACCCCCTGACAAGAGGTTGCCTCGGTGTTCTTAACTAGTGGCATATGGTCACTATCTCTGTGGGCAAAAGACCGAAGGGAATCATCCCATGGGCTTCCTTACTCTCAACAGTGGCGAACCTATTGAGACTTGAATCTGGAACTGTTAACTCGAGCCCAAAGGGGAAATGGTGGTGACAGTCCCTTGAAACTGGTGCCGTGAAGTGGTACCCTCATACCAGTAACGAGGTCTGTGTAGCCACTTCATCTTCCATAATTAGGAATGTTGCGGTAACGCGAAGCCCATATTTGAAGGGGCCAAGGTTGACGGACCCATTTAAGGGTTTCTAGGCAACGCCCGGTGAAGGAGCTAGGGGAAGCCCCGAAGCACTGACATATTTACAGAACCGGCTTTTCAGAGAGGATAAGGCTCTAAACATTAGCTTCATTAGTTTTTTAGAAAATTTGCCAAATATAAACGCAGTAGATGGAGACCTTCTTTGTCTGGATAGATAGCAAGGAGTAGATCGGCCCTAACTCATGCTGTGCTGTTGTTCTTACTCCTTTCAGCTGCATGTCAACATTTAGAAAACTGTCCAAAATTCCAAGCTTATTCACGATTGAAATCGATGACAGCCACCTCTTTAGTGTTCTCCACAGGTCCAAATTTTGTCCGAGAGCTTGCCTCTCATCTGGCAGATGACACCGATCACCGTCTTGGGGAGGGGTCTAAGGGGGTCCCCTCTCCCCTTTTCGAAAAATTTTTGGTCATTTAATTAAGGTGGGCTAGATGCAAACATGGTGCTATATGTGGTGCTAAATTTGAATTGAACAATTTAAACGTTACAAAAAAAAGTGAAAGCAATATTTTTTGTCCGGGTGGCGGCGCGCCGGGACAAAACGGCTAGTGGAGAAAACTGTTCTCTTTTTAACATGTCTACATCCAGCAGGGTCTGTTCATACATTGTTCCTGTCAACGCTGTTATTATGAAATATGAATGGGCCAACCCCAGTTTGAGTTTCTATGTAAAATACTTTTACTGATACTCTTAGTTATGTCTAACTACTGATGGCCTTACAAACTGCAAAATTTGGTGAAAATGTTTGAATTGTTAATGATATTTTGCTATCTAAAATTCAATTATTCAAGCCTAATGAAGAAGGCAAATTTTTTCGTGATAGCATGCATATTTCAGCTTTACTTTCATAAATGAACAGTACGTGACCGGAATACCTAATACCTCTGTGTCACTGGAATCTGTGTCTTTCAGTTTGCCCTTCCTCCTGATAATATCTCAGTGTTACATGCCCCCTTGAAAGCCTAATTATAATTTCGTGATTATCTCTGTTTTGGAAAATTCAAAAAACAAGTTTGATGTTGATCTTCAGTTCGTGGAGTACTTGCGTGTACTTAAGTTTGACCCTGCCATTTAAATGGCGCCATGCATATGACCTAATTACTGTAACAAAACGTATTATACTACCATCAAAGATATACCAAGTGTATCAATATTGCTGGTTGGATGTTATAATTAGACTGTCTATTTTTAAAATTGACCGTCTGATTCTCGATCCAAATAACTGAAAATATCATGTGTAACAAGTACCAAGGGAAGTACAAATACTTAACTTGGAAACACAACATTTAAAGAACAGATATCTGCGGTATAGTCATCGGTGATAACAAAATTATTTCATCAAATTTGAAAACTGCGTCCATGTACAAAACAGGTCTTACCGAGGGTTTGCCAGATTCTAAAGAACTTATGACGTTACCAGGTTTAAATTCAATGGGAGAAGCCTCAACCCCCTTTTTTATAACCATTTCATTTCTCCTTTGAAATGACCACTGTGATATGCACTGCAGCCCTTATACCTTACACTTATCTTGTTGTTAGATGCCACTGCAGGAAACCGCGTTTCATAATGAATATTTTCAAGGGGAAGGATGAACATGCCCTGCCATTTGAGGCTTGCTCGTGTCAGGGCTCGTTAGGTTGACCTCCACACTCACAACATGAGCCCCCTCCCCACTTTTTGACACCCTGCACCTACGCCTGGTCATTAGTATGAAACACATGCCCATCTTTACACTCTATCAAACAATAACATGAAGATCCGAGATTTAAATTATCGAAACCTTTGTATGAAATGGGTAACGGTCCTTGTCCTGGAAACACAAATTTTGTTGTTGAACATTTGAAATCTCACTAAATGATGACATGGGTGGCGATCCGTCTTTGAAAGTGGGGGAGGAGGGGAGGGAGGGGATATATTGGGGGAGGGGAGGGGATATATTGTCAGTGACACTACCTCGGCGGAGCGCCAGAATTGGTTGGCGCGGAGCGTTAAAAGAAAAGTTTGGTCAAAAATACCCCCCAGATCACCGGAAATGGCCCTTTCCAGGCTTTGCAACGTGACGCTATGACAACAAGAATTTCCTAAAAAAGGCCTATTGTAAAAAGTCTAGAAAAAGGTGAAGTGTTCTGATTTCCGGAAATAGTCAGTGGCACTATCTAAGCGGAGCGCTACCATCAGTTGGCGCGGAGCGTAAAATTTTTTGCCAAAAATACCCCAGATCACTGGAAATGGCCCTTTCCAGGTTTTGCAAGGTGATACTATGACAACTGTCAGAAGTATTTCCAAAAAAAAAAAATAAATAAATAAATAGGTCTATTGTAAAAAGTCTACAAAAAGGTAAAGTTTTCTGATTTCCGGATCCGCCTGGTTGATTTCATGGAGGGGGGGGGGGTGATATAGTGTACAGTATCCCTCCATCCAATTTCGTGGGGGGATTTATCCCCCTTTCCCCACAGGATCGCCGCCCATGGATAATGATAATATGAAAATATCTTTTGACTCCCATTTCTTTTTATGTTCGTCATCGCTGGCAACTTTTTCAATTACAAGAGTTGCTGTCGCCCGATTGAGACTCGGGTATGATAAGTCAAGTCAACATGACAAACGTCACCAAGGGGGGGGGGGGCGATACGGGATAGGATAAGCAAGACCTTAGCGTAATGCTCAAAATTTCCCCCTTCTCCCGATTTTCTTTGATTGTGATTTTGATTGTAGACCATTTATATATTATATGGCGGTAAGGTCGTCAGCTTGACGATCGGTACCCTGCACTTAAACATTTCGGCTCGGTCACTGCGTGCGTTTCCTTATTTACTCTTTCGGGCTTTCCAGGCTAAACGTTTCTCTAGATAGAGATAGTTACGCTAGTAACATAGAATATTTAACTTCAAACTTGTGTGTCCTTGTCCGCAAAACTCTTGAAGGTGATCTTGAGAGAACGCTTTTGCGTCTGCGCACAAAGTGAAAGGTTACTATCCTGCTGTGAGACTGTCTTTTCAGTTCTTTAACTTAGCGATCGGTTGAACTCTACCTTTGAAAAGTTGGATTTGCAATGCATTGATTGGGTACACAGGCCTCTTCACAAATACCTGCCTGGTAGAATCAAGGAGGTATTATTCCGAGTTCGTGTGTCCATTACCCATGTTTGCTGCTGATTGTAGAGGACGCATGTCTTACAAAATGCGAAACACTTGAAACCACGTAAACCAGAATGTATAATTTAGAGTTGCCACAAAGATGCACTAAGCTGTCCTGGGGATTTTAAATGCGACCATGTAAATGTATGATGTCTAATTTGTCAACGACATTATACCTTGTTGGCATAGTCAATTGACATTTTGTGTATTATATACGAATTCTCCACTGGTTTAATATGAACCACCCTTTCGACAGACTTTGCAAAGTCTTTTCGGCGAAGTTATTCCCACATTTTATCTCTCATACACTTAGCTGAAGACTTTCAATTTGCACTTATTAGGTTCGAATTTGTACCTGTTATCTTAACGCGATGGGGTGATGGAGTTTATGGAAGGGCTAATAGATTTAAACAGAGTGAGTAAAACTCTCTGAACACGTAGCAGGGTTGGCGACAGGTTGGGTAAGGGGGCCGTGGCCTCCGTCGGGAGGATTCCCCCACCGGGCTAATGTGTCAAATCCTGGTGCCATCCGCAGTATGCTGACTCTGTAAAGTCTACCTATACGATAAACAGAGTCATTGACTGTGCACGGGCCCGTAGCCACGAGGTTGCATTTCGGGGCAATGCCCCCAAAATATTTCTGCCCCCAGATGAAAATTGGAACCGCATAATAATTAATGTGGTGGAATATTTTATGCCCCCCCCAATCACAACATTTGCCCCAATCACAAAACTTGCCCCCCTAAAATGTGAAGCTGGCTACGGGCCCGACCGTGCAGTTTAAGTCTACTGGAAGCCTGAATAGTGAGTAGCCTACCGCACTGAGGTTTGTATTGAGCAATGCTCAATGGAGAAAAGGAAAACAGCTTGCACCGAAGGACTATTCGTTATCCTTGTGCAAGGGCGTGGATCCATCTTCAAACGTGTGTGTGGGTACTTTTCACTATTTGCGAATCGCTGTACCCTGGGAGGGGGGGTAAGGGGAGGGGTGCCCCTCCCCTTTGGAAAATTTTTGCTCAGGTAAGGTGGGCTAGGTGCAAAATGGTGCTACATTTGGTGCTAAATTTG
>WURT03095273.1:0-12578 GCA_009936505.3 Holothuria glaberrima
TAACAAGAGGGAAGGAAGAATTGTGAAGAGACTGCAAAATGTTGCTAAGTAAACTATAACAGACATTTACATCGTTATAATGTATCCAAATGTGTGTTGCTAATTGAGATGGGAAAGAATGACACCCTTGACTCAACTGACAGTGTTGGGGAGACCATATCTTGCTTGACAGAATAGTTACAATGTGTTCCACGCTCTCTTCCCTGAAATTTCTTTTGTTTTTGAGATTTTGTATTGTTGCTGAGAAGTGGCAACACAGTACGTATGTAAGGGGGGACAATATATTACAGTACTGCAGGTATAAATATGAGCAGTAGCGTACGCATGATTTCTCTCAAGGGGCCCATGCAGTATGTTGTGTGATCGGCGGCCTAGGGAGGGGTCTATGGGGAGGGGTGTCCCCCTCCCCTTTGAAAATTTTTGAAAAATAAGGTGTCCTTAGATGCAATCTGGTGCCATATATGCTACCTTTTAAAGTAAAATTTGTCTTAGAAAATTGACGTATTTTTAGGAACTGAAATAAAATTGGCCTCAGTGAGGAGGTCCATCCTCTTCGAAAATTTTTGAAAAGTTAGGTGTCCTTAGGTGCAATCTGGTGCCACACATGCTACCTTTTGAAGTAAAATTTGTGTTTAAAAGTTACGTATTTTTAGGATCTAAATAAAAACAAAATTGGCATCCGTGAGGGGGCTATGGCCCAATGCCCCCTCCCTGCGTGCGCCAGTGAATATGAGCAGTGTGAAGTGATTGACATATACCCTTTTGACTTGACTAACTCTTAGCTCAGGAAATTACTACTTCATTGAGAGTTTTGGCAAGTTTGTGTGCTTGATTTATTGCAGTAACAAAACCTGTTGGTATGGGCCTCAGATTACTTATACAACTAATACGATGGGCAGTTGTCTTTTGTAATACGGGCTTTTTTAACCGTTGTGCCCCAAATGAGGCTTTCACCATTGATAATATTTGCCATTTTCACATAGTTCAGGATTCTCAATGTTCTCATTAGAAAAGCTACGATGGAGATTGTACTGTTCATACTGCCTTATCCTTTTTTAATACACAAAAGGTGTGCAATGTAACCCCTGTATAGAGATGGCTTTGCTCAAAAACATTATAGATGCCAAGGTGCAAAGTCACCCCAAAGCATGGGTGACTTCACATCTGAAAAATTTAAAAAATAAATAAAAAATTTAGAAAAAAATTAAAACGTATTAACAATGTTTATTAACATCATACCCAAATTATTAGACAGATTCAATTACCTAACATAGTTATTTTAAAAAAGTATAGACCGAAAACCTTAAAAAATTGTGCAAAGTCACCCCGTTTTAAGGTATATGGAGAAACTTCAGGGTGGGCTGCTTCTGGACCCTCGTCGAAGCATTTACCTATGGGAGCCACCATTTTTCCACCCATTCTGGCGGAGAAAAGTTTCCTATACTTTAGCAAGTACCGGTAAATTTTGTTATCTTAAAGCGTCGAAAATAACTTACTTGGGTCATTTAAAACCCAACAGTCCAGAAATTTCCGAGTGTCCTGGCCCTGAAGCTTCACCCGGGAACTCCCGTTGGGCCCCACCGTAGGGCCCCTGTAGCCCATCGATTCTGGCAAATTAAAATTTTCAAGTTCTTCTTATGCACCTACTACTTAGTTTGGAAATTGAAAGGGTAAATTTCTACAACGTGAATATCAAACTAAAGAATATTTAGATCTGAAGTCTCACTATTTCCTGTAATGCGTGGGGCATTTTAGAAAAATCGTCCCTTGATCCAATGCAGCAGAGTGATGGTGACGCTCTGTTTATTGTCACATGTGACCCCCTCCTCCTCCCCTATAGAAGCTTTGCAATCCATACCTACATAGCTAGCTAGTGGCTGTCTTTGTGGTCCTCCCTGAGGTACCTTGGAAAACTTGTGGAATCGTTGTCGTGATTGAATGTGCATAAACTAAAATGAATAACTCAATTTAAAATGGAGTAAATTGCACGTGTAAGGGTTGTTAAAAATATCGCTATGCACGGAGATGTGGTGTTTCAGTGTAACAGACGTTCACGAACTGCTATTAAGTATTAAACGTGAAGTAGACACCTTTCTATAGGCTAGTGCCAAAATATCAACACATATCATAATAATATATGCATTTAATGCAAACGTAGGGTATAGCTACTCCGAATGCACCGCCTGCAATGTATGCTTGTGGTTTTAAGTCATTGGTAAGAATCACCCGCATCCGAAGTCTAACCGTTTATGACACTTCATGTAATAACCGATGAAAAGGCATCCTGTGGCCTCTGAAGCATAGCTCGTTTAATATGTTAATACATTTGCCATTTGATGAAACTTGAAAAGGTGCTTGATCAATCAAATAGCAAAATATACCTTTCTGATAACTTTCCTTATTCATCTAACTGCATTCATACAAGAGCATCTAAAATTTAATACAGTTGTGGAATAAAAAACAGACCCTCAGGTCGTGCTGTTTGTTTCGTCGTGTTAATTTTGTCTTTAAAACCGATTATTACTGCAAGGATTGCATGCGGGGAAGAAAAATAAGCCATTAGTACTTCCAATGCGAAACGCATCTTCTTGACATTTAGTGTCAGTCCAATATTGCAGGAACCAAGTCAGGTTATATTTGTTTTATTATAGCACAAATATATCTCCCAAATCATGTAAAAGGTACGTCAGTTTGTGAAAGTACGATCTGTATACGCAAGATGGCAATATTTCGTAGTGGATTTTACCTTACACTCTTCGGGATTTCCTTTATTCTGTTGATGATAGGACTTTGTGGAAACGTTGTGGTTTTAGTCGTTGGTTTAAGGGCTCGTGCACGGAGAAGGAAATCGTATTTTTCGTTTTTGTTACTTAATTTATGCGTTTCGGATTTGCTATCTCTGTTGAGTATCATATTGCTTACTTGGGGTGTTATTTTCAGCAAGTCTTGGAAGCATGATGCAATGATGTGTCGTTGGTACTTGTTCGTGATGTATTCAGCAATGCTCAGCAGTGTTTACTTTTTGGTCGCGCTTTCTTTTGAAAGAGTCTCATCTCACAGGAGGAGTTTCTTAAGGCATCCTAGCAGCAAGCAAAGAAGAAGATGTGCCTCAGCCTTAATTATCTGGGGATGTTCTTGCATTACCTCTCTACCTATACTGCTACTTTCGGACGTAAAGCCTTTCTCATTCAGTGAGGGAAACCATTCTCTATGTTACGATCAATGGCCGGATGGTATATGGCGTACTGCATATTACATTCATTTATCCGTGTTAACTTTTCTATTACCTCTGTCAATTATCGCCTTTAACTACATGAGAGCATTGACAATCATCAAAAAAGCTATAGTCTTATCAGGGAAGATGTTGAGAAGAAATCCTTTGCATACACAAACTCGTAGATTGACTACCATTATGGCAATTTTGGTGTCAGCGTTCGTGATATGCTGGTTGCCTTTACACGTGGTTAATCTTACTGGTGTGTTCAAGGGGTACAAGAACAGCAACGTAAGAAACTTTCTAGTCGCTTACATGTTCACAGCGATCTTTGCGTGTTCTAACTCGTGTATTAATCCAATAGTCTATGTTTTATTGTCGTCAAAATTTAGGCACGATGTCCGCACGTGCTTGATTTCAATGTTCCAATCGACTTCTCGGCACTGTACAGAAATCAGGTTACGATGCCGTCCATATTAGACACGTGACGTCACAAGGAATGGTTTCTATGGAGACAGGGTCGGAATAATTGATAGACTGACGAAAGCTATGGCGACCACAAACGAGAAGTAAGCCGGGCGCTTGAGGCACCCCCTTCGGCACAGGAAACAACCTAAAAGGTGTGCAGTAGGCGTCGCCAGGGGGTGGCGTTTGGGGAGGGGAGAACTTGAGTACAGGGGAAACTAAACATGGTAGTAATTTTTTCACGGACGAAAACGCCTTAGAAAGCATTTGTATCTATAACCAGAAGAAGAACACATCAGAGCAAGCGGCCCTTTTCTTTCAGATATACCTTTATTAAATACGGAGCTTCTAAGGTGTCATACAAATGTTGAAATATTATGTGGCTATCTGTACTTTTTCATTAAGATATTGAAATTTTTATATCCGAGACCTTATTATACCACAAGATCTCGGATGTTAACATCACAATATCTTGCTGAAAGTCGAGATAGTCACATACTTTCTATCTCAACATGTGCATGACCGCAACAAAAGCTCCGTATACTGCTGTTTGGTTAACTGTGCAATTGTCAGTTTGTGTCAATGCTTCTAATTGGATGGGTTAGAGGGTCCAGGGTCCTCGATGACCAATGTGCCTTCCTGACCATAAAAGCGTTTTCTCCAAATGTAAAAGAGTGACTACAGTGACCCCTCTTTTATAGAGTGAAACTCGATTGAGATTCCACTCTGCTTGGAGTGGTAATTAGCTCTAATTGAGTAAAAATGTCACTCGACGGAGAGTGGAATTTCACTCGAAAGCAAGAGTGGTCACTGTAGTCACTCTTTTTGGTAGAATTTCACTCCTTTACATTTAGAGAGTTAATCTAATGCACATTGGTTGCATGGTGTGGTCACTGAGAGCTTAAAGTAAACGGACGAACAAGAATCATTTTTTTATATCTTGACATTGGCAAACACTACGTATTCATCATTTGCCAAAATTGCAACCTCATTATTTGGGGGATTTGGATGGAAATGTTAGCTTGCAAAGTCAAACTTTTCCAAACATCTATGAGTTACTTGTCAGTTTCGTCTGATCGAGATCTGCAGCAGGTAAATATTAGTTAACCACCATTGATAGTAGTAAATTACATGTAAATTAAGAAAATTTAAACCTCGTAATACTTTTAGAGTAAGAAAGTATGAAAAGTAGTCATATTGAGTACGCAACGAAGGTTGTGTGGGCCCTTCATTAGCCCCATTCCCACGCCTAGTAAATTTCAGCCCTGTGACAACATTAGAGGTCCATGGTTAGGGATATCATCATTAACATCACTAGGAACTTTATATTAATATTAACATGCTACGTCGCCTGTAAGGCACGTATCATTTTAGCGAAGGTTATATACGTATATCGCGTACATAAGTCATTACTATCCTAGGGCGATAGAAGCGTATGGGGGCGGGGAGGGAACATGGCCACATTTATAAACATGCTCAAAATAGAGACCGCCACCCTAACCTTTCGTCGTTTGAAATCGTTTTAGTAATCAAGCTCGTATAATAATTATGGACAGGTGTATCAGCTGGCCAGTTAGGCCCCTCGTTATCCCATATATCCATATATCATTCCGACACCAATGGACTACATTCATTATGTGTCTTCACATGTCAGTTACATTTAGTTCTGCTATTTTGTATCACGAATATATTAAAGCCAAATTTATATCCCAATTTTATCCTAGTTTTCTTTTACGATGTGGGGCAAAAGAAATGTTTATCGTAGGCTTGACTTTTGTCCATCTTCACTAATATTGTATTCGGCATAGGGTCGTGCTTTAGCCAAGTTGGAATCCCTATTTCTTCTTTAAAGTTTACAATATGAAGCAAATGAATATATCATATGACACACCATGGAAACTGTACATCATGGAAACTGTTAGCATTGTCAAATTAAGGTATGAACGTTGTTATATTTTATATACAGTACTTCTCAGCGAACTGCCTTTAAAAGATTGCAAAAAGTTATTATCAGTCCAAATGCGTATTTTATTGAGCATACAGTACCATGATTTGTTCTGGTGACGCACAGACGCTTTCCAACTTAATGATACACAAGACAGCAATTGATGTTTATAATTCAATTCCCATAAGGGTAACGTCGAACTGTAAGAGATAGATCAAATCACTTTAGTAGTTGATATTAACGCAATTTTTTAGCTGGTAATTACTCAGTGTTCAAATGTTTGTGAAGTATTACGGGAACAATTTTAATCAAACACTTAACGAAATTGATGGTAGGCCCGGGGTCATAAGAAAAGTTCAACTGGAATTAGTGACATATGTAAGGGTTTGCTTACGAATTGTTCTTATTGTATATTTAGGTTAAAAAGATTTGAAGGGACAGTACCTAAGTTCCCACAAATTTGAATTAGTTTCCCCCGTTGTCCTTAAATGAAACATCATGAAAAATACTTATAAAGAATATCAGAAGCGAAAGATATAAGTTTATGTCTCACTACTTTAATTGGGCGACTTCTTAGTCCTTGTAAATGGAGATAACTAAGTAGTGGTTATCATTGCTTTCCAGGGTAGGATTGATATACGCACAGAATCGGACTCCGAAAATGCAAGCAATCAGATTTCGTTGTGCCCCATATACTTTAAACTGTTCAAGTCAAATTGTAGCACAAGGCTAAGACATCATTACTAAACTTCAGTAATTAGTGTAATTATGTTATGTAACCATATGTGTTTATCATACTCGTCATTCTTAGTGTTAAAACGTCACACGTGAACATAATTCCACATTGAACAAAATGAGTAATTGCACAATTCATAAAATGATCAGCACGGTTCTACTTTTCAAGATACGCACAAGCAAGAGGGAACTTAGGCCTACTCTCATACCTCTGATCAGTTCTCAAAATGACTCGCTTTTTCTTTTGCCGGTTTTGACAAAATTCCTCCGTTGCAACCGAAAATTTTTCACTCCTTTGAAAAATTGCCCTTCTGCTCGTGCCATTTCACTTTCTAAAGGTGTCCCACTTAACTCTTTCAAATATTGCTGGAATAACAGTATTTTATAGGTCTAGTGGGCTTTGGTTACTACGGAAATGTATAAATATGTTCAAGTAATCATCATGACGAGTTAATCTCGTTAACATTGCTGCTTTCTTTTTTCATTTCAACAGATGTCTAAGGCTGAGCAGTTATGACCCTAATAATGTCACACAATACAGCAAAATCGTATAAGACGATAAGAATTGACACAAACTACTCTCAGAAAAAATGCATATAGAGTTCTGATTCAGACAGTACGTAGCCTTCGGGGATGAGGTTTGCAACTTGAATACCGTGTCCCAGTAGAGGGGAAAATAAGGGAGGTTTGTAAAGCAGGTTTCCAGCGGAATCAATAAACCAGGTATTTCAACCAGACATCATTCAGTATTGTATGCCTAAAAAAACGTTCTCCAGACTATTGTTTGGAAATGTCGACGGGGGTACTAAGTTCATAATCATCAAAGATGATGGTCGAAGAGTTGCGCCTCTGTTGAATATGCATGACTTCTTGGGGGTGTGGTAATAAAATAAACACTTAAAAGCTCACCGAGAGATCATAAAAGCTGGCTTAATTGTAGCTAAGGTTTCGTGTTTTAAACATATTCCAGGCTGTGGCATGAATTCTTTCTTTTCGATTGTAAGTAAGTCACCAGGCTTCAGGTTTATCTGGGAATCAACCATAGTACACACTGTTTAAAGATTTGTTTGGGGATTTATTTTGGATATTGCAATTCATATTTCTATTACGTATCTTCTTATAATCTTCTTATAATCTTCATAAATAAAGATGTTTCACCTACATCACTGTTCAAGTGCCCCTCTGATTGTTTGACATGTTGCTCTTCAAGCTTTCATCACATTATATTAGTAAATCTAATACCAGCTTTGCGCCCGTACTCGAAACACTTACTGCGCATGTGCTGTGCCCTACGTCACATGAAGTAATTATCCAAACCATTGGGCATTTGTCTTTTCACATAGCACATCATCTTTCATGGATTGCAAAGAAGAAACGTAACCATTACCTATTGCGCATTTATATATATATATATATATATCTATATATATATATATATATATATAGAATTATTCGTGATTGAACAGTTCAAAAGTCGCGTTAGCTGCATTGATGAAGTATCACTAGAATGTAGTCCTGTTGAAGGGACATCAAGGACAAGTTCCCCTGACTGGACATTCTTACATGCCATGTTCTTTGAACCGGAAGCCCACAGGCTTGGCGATTCCTTGCTGA
Source organism: Holothuria glaberrima (assembly GCA_009936505.3). Classification (NCBI taxonomy): domain Eukaryota; kingdom Metazoa; phylum Echinodermata; class Holothuroidea; order Aspidochirotida; family Holothuriidae; genus Holothuria; species Holothuria glaberrima. The sequence continues at coordinate 7,974 of WURT03095273.1, forward strand.
AAGGGGGTGATTTGTTGCACTGAGGTTCATTCCTCAAAGTTGTACCGTACTTTTTGACTGTATCATTTTTTACGATGTTTTCACAACTTGACATTTGCTGACCTTTGAAACCCACCAAAAAGTTAATAACAAAATATGAAAAAAGCAACATGTCTCAGGAGGGATTCGTACCCGGACCGTCTGCGTGAGAAACCGACCTCTATTTTTTTCTCTTTTATTGAAAGGCGACCTCTATTCAACTCAGTACAGTACTACACCATCAAAGAAGTGTTTGAGCCTATGGTATTTCTAATCATGTTAAAGTCACAGCATCCTTTTCACCTGTTCATAATTAGGTAATTAAATTAAATGTAACAGCTACGCTTGTGAAAAAAGTTTTTTTCTATAACTTTATCTTTGGAATGGTAGGAAAAATTCAGCCCTAACTTTTCGTTGGTCACGAAACGCCGGGCACAATTTGAGGCTACCGCCCACTGTCTATCTAGTTTACGAGGTTTTTGTAGTTGCACCTCTGATGATCTTATAAGACCTTCGACCTCCAACAATCTCGTAGGGTTCCCTATCTCTTAAAGTAGTACATCTATATATCAAGTATGAAAAGGTTCATCATCACTGTCTTGAAGTATCGTGTTTTTCAAAGTTTTTGATTTTTGGCCTTTGATGATCCATTTCTGTAAGGAGTTATAAAAATCCTAATTGATGACTGCTACTCCTTGATTGACATCAAAGTCGGAAAATTCAAAAGATGCAGAGTAGCTCACATTTCACAGTATGCAGAGAGGGAGAGAGCGAGAGTTCTGATTACACATTCGTTGTGGGAAGAGCTAGAAGTAGCTTTAAGTTAGTTGGGAGAATGGCAATTGTCTGGGATGAGAAAATTTCCCATTAAGTAGTGTCTGAGGCTCAATTGGGGTATAACATAAATCAACGGCCCTTATAATTTCTCCGAAATATTCAAGAGAGGAGGCACAAGTGGAAGCTTGTACTGTAAATAACGTCAAAAAGATTGTTTAAAGATTTTACCTTCAACTGAACAATCTGTAATTATTGAACATGGCACGTTGACAGACTGAAGACTCATCCCCACAATCACACATTTGTCCATCAACAGCATCATACAAACATTTGAACAATATTTTGTAAACAAACCATCAAGGAAACGTACGGTAATTTTACCATCCCTTCAGACGTAAAATTACATTTTCCCCGCATTTTAACAAAATAGTTAATTTACGGTCAGATTTTGGAGAGGGAGTGGTTACGACTTTGAAAAATATTAAGTTGTATCCTATTGACAAATCTTATTTAACTGCTTTTGTGGCATAAATAAGCGATACATAACGATAATTTTTTAACAGATTTTTATGCTTTGCCAATTCACATTCTTTACCAACGCTTTCTTCAACACAAGATGACGTCACATTCCAGATACACACTACTTTTAGCATGTACACAAATTCCTACAAACTGTTGCCATTACATACCAAGTGCTAGACTGAGCGTTTGTTGGTTTATTCTTTCTTATTCTAAAATTGTTTTCAAATAGTAACCCCAAAGATAAAAGTTACTCTCACTGGTTTGATGAATATTCAACGCGAGAAATGCAAAGAATGTGTAGTAATACATGATAGTATTAGTCTGTAATCCACGCTTGGACGGCAAATGTTTAACAGAAAACTAAAAAGAAGAAAAATGTGGAGATAACGCTACATAAGATGGTTAAAAAGTATACATTTAGTTTTTGAAGGAGAAGGTCAAAGTCATTCGAAATCATGATTAAAAAAATAATGAAACTTCAAACAAAAAGTTGTCTACATATTGAGACTTACTTGTCGTTAGGTTCCTTAATCGATTCTCGTTCCACTTTTACATGTATTCAAGGACTTTAACATATATAACTAATCAATTATTTTACTAAAACCCAATATGACTCAAAGAAATTATTGGATTTCATCGACTTTTTCATTTTATCGACATGCTTTCTTGGCAATGTCGACAGCAACAATCAATTTTCGTAGGAATGTATAATCGAGTTAACGTGTTAACAGTTACAAGGATTCTTTTTATTATATAGATTCAAGTGATCACGCCGAGCGTTGTCTTATTACTATCAATCGGTATAGAAGTTTATGCAATGCTTTTAAGAAGATTTTTTTTTTTAAAAAGGAGGCTACATATTCGATTACTTGGAAGTCATGATTTTATGTTTGCTTCAGACTTCAGTGCATGACGGCTCTCCGTGTTCGTTCGGAGGGGGGGGGGGGTGGTGGAATTAGCTTATGATGTCGGAATTGCCAGTAGACTCACCAAACAAATGCACGGTAAAGACATTTCAGCAATTCAGAGTCAAATACGTTGCATTCACATTTTTTCTAATACAACGGATAAGCCTAGCGCTGCATGCTTTGGATACATACCAGGTTTAGTGGGGAGAAGAAAAAAGTTGGGGATGTATCCCAAGTAGCACCTCACAGTAGTGGAGCGTCCATATAGTCCAAAGAGTCAAGGGGGTCGTTCCAACGGAATCGAAACGCCTGGCACCGGTCTTAGCTTTTTAACGTACTTTATTTTTGCACCATTATTGGCATTGCTTCCAAATAACATGATTTATTGGTGTCATCTTTAGGCCCAGACATTAAAATGCCCAAACAGCGGCCAATATCTGCATTATATTCTTATGGTTTTTGCGAATTGTTTGAAAGTAGGCGCTTCATCTTCGATTACTTGGAAGTCTTGATTGTACGTTTGCTTTAGTGCATCAATGACGATCCGTATTCGATAGTGGGGAGGGAGTATGTATGTAGGAAAAAGAAACTTTGAAGATGTTTAAATCTCTCGTCTCGTCGACAGTTTATCCAAACTCTGTCACACAATAATCGGGCTGACGAAAGCTTTCAGAAGGCAACACCATTTTGAAGTCAAACTGGTTGGAAAATAAGGCTCACCAGATGAATGTTGTTTTAAAAATGTCAGAGCTGTACCCCCTCCCCCACCCGCCTCCCTGTCAAAAAGACCAGTCACAGATCTACATAATTAAAAAACTGACATCATCTACACTGGAACGTTTGAAAAAGAAAATTGGTGGCTATTTGTTACTTCCAAAATGACTCATTAATGAAGTAGTCCTATACTATTATTTGTAAATAATTACTTTAGTCTAGCTCGGTGGCTTCCATCACCTTAGTGTGTTTCTCCTATATTGTATTTCTCACTAAATAAATTTGAAAGCTTTTTTCTCATACAATTTATGAACAAAATTTAAAACCATTTCAAGTAAAGTCCAGTCTAGCCTACAGGGTAGCTTTACAAGTTGGAAACCGATTCCTGGTGGCTCTCAGAACCGCTAGAAGTATACATTCCTTGCTCTTGGAAATGTTGGCAGGAATCGTTTCTTTCATAACTAGAAGAAGAACTTGACGAGGTTGTTCCTTCATTCAATTCACAGTAACTTTCATCGGCGTAGTAGTTGAATGAAAAACATTCTGTATGTCTCCTGGAACACATGAATGCACATTGCGAAACGGACAACGTGGACCTCCTGGTAACGAATGCGTGATTCGTCAAACAAAGTCCCAAAGCATGTCTCACAAACTGTTTTGATTCTACGTAAAGTTGTTCTTGCTCTGGATTGTCTGAGAAAGAGACATAGGCTACGAGTAATAATTATTTAGTTCTAGATCAATTCATATAATTTTGATTACTTAGTCTTAAAGTTTTACATTAATGTAGATTCCTCTTGTTGATATGGCATGTAAGTGATAGAGGTATAACAAGGTTTTAGCTCTCTGTAAACTTTATGCAAATGACGTTACAGAATAGAAAGTACCCCCTCCCTACTCTTCGCTTGAAAAAAGCTCGTATCAACTTTCACCAGGGAGTTTTCACAATTCCCTTCTCATACTAACAAATGCAGACAGCTGATTTGTGTAACGGTCGGATACCCGCGTCAGTCTTCTACGTGGGCGTGCGAAGTGTACATCGTGCTTGCAGTGTGCTTCATTGCTTATCCTTTAAAATGACGTCCCTTGACGTCATTGCATAAGGTTATCTATATGCGACTAAGACTCCCTTCTTTTACATAGGCAAGGTCAATAGCTTTCCCTCAGTGCACGTTGACCACATGACTAACATTTTCCTTTAATTTAGTTTACAAGCCCAAGTCCGCTATCCTTATGAAGCAACTTAAAAAATCAAGCCGAAACATTTATAAGTCATTATTTTGCGATATGACTAAATACGGCCAAAGATGTGCAGTTCCATTCCTCCATTTCTGAAAAGCATCTGATACATCTCATATAAACAGATGAAATACAATAGGTCATGAGCTCAGGTGCATAATTGCATTGTTTCAATGGGCTTTTACCATATCTTCTTTGAGATATGTTAATAGATAAGGTTTTAACGCACACAAAGATACGCACACAAACACACGCCACCATAACAGCTATCTCATCTCTTACCTACGAACCCAACGAAAAACTAGACAGCCAAAGTGTCCAGTGAATATAATTTAAGTTGAAGGTTTGCCAAATTTAACCTCCAGTGACCACAAATGACCTTTGACCTCCACACGAAATATTACAGAAGCCATATGCTTAGTGTTGA
>WURT03095284.1:0-12578 GCA_009936505.3 Holothuria glaberrima
CTTATTTACGTAATCACCCATATATATATATATATATATATATATATATATATATATGTATATATATATATATATACACTGTCAGAATGTGGTAGCTATTCATTATTGCACTGAGAGCACCTGCCATATGGGTGTCGAAGTACAGACAATTGGAAATGTTGCTAATGAAAACGGTCGGCTAATAAATTTGCTTCCTTCAAGCTAATAACCCGCTGCTCATATTACTTACAAGAAAAGAGAATCGGGGAATTTCCCAAGTCTTCTAAGTTTAATTCAGGGAAAGTTTGAAATGTTACGGTGATACTCTAAGGTTGAAAATTTATCTAACTTGTTCAATGCACGTCTTAACTGGGCAAACAGAAATGTGGAATGTTAAAAAGTTTATTCACTCCATTTAACTGTTTGAACTGACAGATTGTGCAATAATAAATTGTGACGTCTTCTTGTACAACTAAATTACCGTTTTTACTTTTCTTTTACCGTCTTCCAAAATGTGGTCAGTATAGTGTTGACATGACCGTATAAACCATCGCTTCTTATAGCAAACAATGTAGAAAAGGTAACTTTGTGAAACTCATTAAAAAAAGTAAACTAAATCATTCAATGCAAGTTTTTGTATAACAAGGTTTTCATAAATTATTGCAAAAATCGATTAACGGCAAAAGTTGAAATGAAAGTGGACAATTTACAACATTTTATACCTCATCACTGAATAAGCTTTGAATTTAATAGTCGGACCTATGAGACTTATTTTGTTAACCTCTGGACTAATAGAAGTATTTCAGACTCGAGGTACCCAGTTACAGTTTCTTCGCGTCCTTTTTAGCTGGCATCATGGACAGATTAAGATAAATTACCTCACCTACTTAGATCGAACGACCAGCTACGCAGGATACTGCCATGTGCCGGCCGTCCATATATTCTTCACAATGTTACAAAGTTGTGTATGTGTTCTCACGATGCAATCTTTTAAGCATTGTTTCTTCTCTGCATGTAAACGTGTGTAAGTCGAAGGGTGGATCCAAGTTTTAGCGAAAAGAAAGTTCAACCGTGAGAACAGAGTCCTAACAAAACGACATTAATTTATTCTCTCAACCCTCACCCCCAAAACCGATGAGGGCATCTCCCGGCCCTACCTAGCAACTCTGACTAAACCAGGAAAACACAATTTTAAATATTTTATTTTAAAATCAAACCCGTACCCAAGTGATGGAAGGGTACTGGGTTATAAATATGACATTTTCTGAGAATTGCCGTAGCACGTCCTGGAAACCCCGCGTCAGAGGGAATCCAGGAGGCAGTGGTCCCGGGAAAATTTGAAAGTAGTCGAAAAGTATATTATCCTCTCGGCAGATACGGTAGCGTGCATAACTGGCCGCACCGTCTCTTCATTATGAATTTGTGTACTAAACCTGGGATTGATGTAAGCGATCTAACGGGTAACATACAAACATGACTGTAAACAGATCTACCTGCAATATTTTTATTGATTACACACTATGCTTTTTCTGCGCAGGTGACCGCACCATGAAAGTTTTATCTAAAGCCAGCAACATGTAAGACAAACTAGCGTACAAATCACAAGGATTAGGAAGAGTAATGAGTCCAGGGGGCTCCTGCTGGTGTGAACTTTGGCTTGAGTGGGGAAGGGATTTCAGGTTTTGTACGTAACTTAAATGAACATAGTAGAACATAATCGGGAATACAATGCTTCTTGTCAAACTTTTCTTGGTTTGTATATTCGAACATCAGCAAATACTACAACATGAAAATACGACTAACTTAGGCCCTCTGTCTGTCCATGCGGAATCAATCAGCTTCAATGTACAAATTTAAAGTTCGTTGTATCTCGAAATAATACCAAAAGTACAAATTTGATAACGCTATGGAGGAACGAGAAAGCAAAAATGCGTTTAAACGTTTCGAATAAAAATTACTGAATCGTGTCCCAAAGACGTTCAACAAAATGACGCTATGAACATGCACTATACATAAAATATCGTAAAACAAATGCCCTCTTTGCAACGGAAAATATGAAAATTATCTTACAAATATCGAAATCTTTTTCACGACGATACCGTAGCCTACCTTATAGAATCATCCTCAAAGTGATCAGAGTTTTTTTTTTAACAAATTAATGCTTGTTTGAGAAACTGTGCTGGACAAGATGAACAAGCCATATTCTGCATTAAAACGTCGACATATGACAGTACAACAACCTTCCTGCGTGTGATTGCATATACTAATGTAATGCCGTTAATAAACGACTAGAGCTGCCTACTACAAAGAATTAACCGTGCATACTTTCACTGCTTATTATTCACAGAACCCCTTATTGTGAATGACGGACTTAAAACTTATAACGATGATTGTCCATTTACAGAATTTACATACTGGTCTTTATCCTGAATAAAACTGTTTAAAGTCCTCCACTGATTTTAACCGAAAAGTCACTTTAATGCCCTTCATCTAACTGTCTGTCTAATGGTGAAAAACTTTTTGATATACATGCCAAAGAAAGAGAGAGAGAAAAAAAAAAAGAAAAAAAAAAGGAAAAATGGAGAGAGGAAAAGAAAAATGGAGAGATACAAAAGGATTCTTGTGATAGTCGATTGCGTAACCCTTATTTCTGTTAATACTAGACAACGTTAACAAAAAGAAAAATCGCGAACTCCTCGTCAATATCATATTTTTGGTTTCGCTCTGTCTTTGTTTTTACAATTTATGTGCATTATGTATTTTTTACAGGTTCAGCTTGTTTTTAACTCCTCCAGTTTAGGATTTATGCACAAAAAGAACAACAAACATATTCTTGTGCACTTTTGCGAACATGTTTTAGTGATTCTCCGTATTAGAAATGGTAAAATGTAGTTTTTCCTGTTTTTTGTTTTTTTCCTCCTTTGAAATAGAACGTATCAAAATGTGTCCTCCTTGTCAGCTCCTGTGAAGCGTCCCCTTCGAAGGAATGCTATTCTATAAATGCGAGTTTTACTGTCATTCAGTTTCCGTCTTGATGTATATAATGTACGTTTCAATACCAGTCAAGAAAACTCCCCTCTCACAGTCGGTCAGACAGCCTCTTGTTGTGCCATCATCTCGGCTGATGTGGAATACCACGACGAACATTCACGAACTGAAAGAAGAAAAAAAAAACAGAACAAACAAAACGATTAAGTTAATAGTGATAACTTCAGACATTAGATTTACATAGGATACAAATTCAACAAACGTTCGTAGTGAGTCTGAAGCTGTAGGACGGCCAAAACATTGCAAACTTAGGACCACGATGAAATACCTGTTATGGGTTGGGGATGAAAAATCGGGGACAGACCCTCATCTTCGTCTCCCTCTCGACACCTCAAATGATCTACGCTACTTAAATTTTGCCGTTATGGTTTTTGAAGGTAAAGGCATACCTAGGTAGTAGCCAGATTCTGAACTGGCAAAACGACTAAAGGTTTGTGCATTCCACTGTAATTGTGATGAATACACCTCCGCCACCCACCCTCTGTGTAGTACTTGAGGCCGATGACACTTTTAAACTTTTCCTACTAATCTGTGAGGCGGCTCTCAGCGGCTTCCACTATTCGGGTCTACCGCTGATATTCTTTCATAGTGTCCAGCTAAACCAAAATACTATTTCGCTCCGCATATTTAAGGTCATTTATCGCCATGCGTTAGCTCTATGTTCTTTGCTTTTACTTTAGGTGTATCATTTCAAATGGTTCTCCTCAATGTTACGCAATAGGTACATGTTGCTTTTCATAAAGATGCAATATATACTAAAGCCGAAAAGGACAGTAGCTTTTGAGAGAGCGGCTCTTACGTCTCACTTATTGACAGTTTGGGGAAGAAATGATTTTGCCTAAAACTGACAAAACCTTAGCATTATAACATTAACGAGGCTAATGAAACTTCCGAGGGTTGAAAAGGTAGTATTCATTCAAACCTGTACTCACCACCCCTCCCCCCCCCCCTCCCGCCTTCCGGTGACGCCCCTGAAAATCTCGTTAGCATTTCGATAGGTGAAAATGCACATGACTTTATAAAAGTGCTTCAAATCCACTTCTAATAGGAAATCAGGAATGAGACAAGGGGCGGTATTTGAATAGTGTGATGTTTGCTATAGAACGCAACTCACCTAGGGTAACAGAGTACAGACAATGTAGAGCGCGATTTCAATGCAATTCCGTTCAAGAAAATAAGCAGTTGCCCAACCTTATTTCAGAACATCAGCTAAACCTTACATACCTTTTAATTTCGTTACAAATGTATTACATGATACTGCAGAGTATAAACACTGTTACTAAAGGGAAACCAAAGACATATGCCGCATGAATTTAATCATTCTTTTCGAAAAGCGTCACATTGTCAAAAAGAGCTATACAGGCAGTGGCGTAGCCAGACTTTTCAATCGGGGGGGGCAGAGGGTATGACTGGTGGGGCAGACTTAGCTGATACTATAGCTGATACTATAGGACTATCTAAGCGGGGCGCCCCCATCGGTTGGCGCGGAGCGTACAAGAAAATTTTTGGCTTTACAAACCCCTCAGATGGGGGTAAACGGCACTTCCCGAATGTTTTAAGCTGCATGCACCCAGCCTTGAAATCTCATCCATGCTATTTCTCATGTATGCAATTTCTCAATTAATGCAAACAAAAAAGTCAATCTATGAAAAATGTTAATATGTTCCTAAGCGGAGCGCCACCATCAGTTGGCGCGGAGCGTATCACAAATTTTCGGCTTTACAAACCCCCAGACGGCCGGAAACGGCACTTCCCGAATGTTCTAAGCAAGAATATGTTCAGCCCCCACTTCGAAATTCTCCCCGCTTCTTAGAGCTTCTTGGATTTTTTAGCCCAAAAGTAGACCGAAAACAGTCAATGACTTTCACACACAAAGTCAATGCATCAGTGTGTCAGGGTGGATATAAACGGAAGTTGATAAATTCGACTCAGGGGAGACAGAGCTCGGACCCTCAGTTTGGTGTTACCATTCTTGGGCAATATATACTGGAGTTGCACGTACTCAGCAGATAAGAGTCCTGTTTGAACTTGCTCACAATCGGATTCTAGTCGCACAGTATATTTCTAGGACTGACAAAATCGCAATAGACATCATCATGTAGCCTGTAGGCACACATATTGGCATGTATTAAAATATTTTTTCTCGGTTTTTAATTTCATTTTGGGGGCAAGTGCGGGGGGAGAGTTTCAACTGGGGGAATCCCCTACCCCCCCCCCCGGCTGGCTACGCCACTGTATACAGGTAATGGAAAATCGCGGTACACTATGTCAAAAATGGGGCACCTGCAATAAAACACTCTTTTTGAAATCTTTAATCTCTAAAAAGGTCCACTTAAAGGCTAACACTATAAAATAATGGTGTGTAGATTTCAGTAAGATTTGACTCAAGAGAAACACTAAATTGCAATCAATAAAACTTACACCTTAGGTACATGAAAGACCTGTAGCCAGGGGATAGGGGGCCAGAAAAAAACTTAAAATTATCATGCATTAGTGCATTTTAGTATATCCCGTCTCCTAAGAAAAATCATCGCCCCCTTGAAGCTATTTTGCTCTCTTCTTCAGTACCTTATCTGGCTACGGGCCTGGATATAAAATTAATATATGGATTGAACAGCTATACAGGTTTGCAAATACATGCACTCAAAACATTTCAAAGTTAAAATAAGAACTCCGGATCTTTCAAGTAAAAAATCGCACATATTTAAGTAAAATTTCAACTACCTTGTGCAATAAAGTAAAATAACAAAGAAATAATGTAGAAACTATCCTTTTCAAGAGCAGTTATATCAAACAGTCAAAAAGAATTTATTTCTCCATTTATTATGTGTAAAACTTTGCGTAAAACTTCTGGAGTTCTTATTATATTTAACTGTTCTGAAAGGTTAGACTAGATTACTTTGTTTCTTGAAACTAAAGTACAATATGCTGCCATATTTCGTGATAAGTAACTGAATATCATTAATTTAACCATTCTAGTAATTGTGGGAATATTCTGAAATGCTCGCTTCCTTTTTTTTCTTTTTCTGACGGACAGTACGTGAAGCACAAACATTTGAGGATTTAATGATCGCTGACCTCTTTTGCTAGTAAGATTTGTCTTTTCATTTACTCGAGACTATCATAGAATTGCCACAAACTGTATGCTAACCATGGGAGAGGGACTGCGATGGAATTACTTTGACGTCTGTCCAACTCAAGTGACCGTTACTAACGGTAGTGTGGTCCATGTAACTAATGATTATGATAAAACTTACTCAAAATACAAGATTCACGACTTTAATTTTACTGAACTCGAATATATCCTTTGAAACAATATGTCGGCACACCTGCAGTTATCCCATGACCGAATTATGAGTGTCGCCATTTTTGATCAAAATCGCATTAAGACTGGGGAAAACAAAGATTCTGAAACATGTTACGATTTGACTTCTAGTAACCCTCTAACGACATATCATACCCTTTTGCTAACATCTTAACTTCCACACGAGCAACTGCAGATTTTTTTACAATTAAGCAGAAATCGAATAAAGGCTCAAGGATACGTTAATCGAAGATTTGTCAGTCATTTCCGAATAACGTCCAAAGATCTTTGAAGTCATTTTGGAAAAAATAAAGTTTCACCTCTGTGACCAAAATCTAACCAAATGATGACAGACAGATAGACACTCAGACAAAAAGACAGACAGACAGAGATGCTCACTTGGCTATCACACTAAAGCGAAAAAGAGGATTACTCACATTACATTCAACTGAAGTCTTCGCCCTGCAAACATCACACCGTTCAGTTCACGAACCACGCGAATGGCTTCGTCTCGACTTGGAAAGGCAACTTTTGCTTCTCCCAAAGGTCGACCAGTTGGATCAACACCAATACGTATCCCTCCAGGAACGATGGCGTATTCAGCAAAGAGGTTTGCAAGCATAGGCACACTGACAGTCTCATTCAGATTTCCCACAATTATGGCAGAACCACGACCAACACCAGCTGATGGAGCTCCCATTCGTATGCCTGGACGCAGAAGACGAGGTCTGGGAGGTCCGCCTTCAAATCTCGATGGTGGAAAAATGGGTCCTGGTTTAGTTACAGTTGGGTTGAAGGGTGGAGGTGGGGGCGCTCTAATAGCTTGCATCATTGCAGCCTTAGTGGACAAAGACATCTGAATAACCCTGTCCCGCATAACCATTTGTCGTCTTTCCATCGCTCGATCAGCCTCACCCTGATTGGCAAACTCAACGTATGCCTGACCATTAAACTTTCCATCGGCAAGGCGTATCATACGGATTCCTCCTGGAATAACCCTAAGACCAGACAAGAATTGTGCAATATCATTCTCAGTAGAGACGTAAGGTATGTTACGCATAAGGATAATCCCAGTCGTTTTGTGTTCTTCTGGGATGTTTGGCTCGGGAAGTAGTCCTACAGTAGGTGCTTTTGCTTTCAAAGTGTTAGAGGTAATAGTACTTTCTTTGGTGGGTAAAGGTAAGGGTGTTTTAATTGTCGGTGCAAGCAATGACGGTATGGAAGCTTCTGGATTTTCCTTAGCAACAGCTGGTGCAGGCAGCTTGTCTTCTGTAGGCATAAGGGGTTTAATCTGCTTAGGTTGAACGACGGTTTCGAGATTCTCCTTAGAGACTGGTGGCTGGTCCACTTTGTCGGGTGGGTTTGGCTCATTTGAACTTTTTGCTTTGACATCATCTTTTCCAAAACTTTCCTTCTTTTTCTCTTTCTCATCTCTTCGATCTTTATCATCGTTGCGATCCCGTTCTCGGGGCCGGTCACGTTCCTTGGAACGGTCTCTGTCTCTACTACGGTCCTTGTCACGCCGCTCTTTTTCACGTTCTCGTTCTCTCTCACGCCCTCTATCACGCTCTCTTTCTCGCTCTCGTTCTCTGTTTGAATCTCGACTACGGTCTCTATCACGCCCCCTGTCGCGTTCTCTGTCACGACTATTACGGCTCCGTTCAGCTCGGTCTCGATTTAATTTCCCGTCACGAGAAGGATCTGCAGGTTTTTTCTCCTCGCGAAGACTTGCAAGTCTGTCCGCCATCCTTTTTTCTGCTTCGCTGATACGTTGCAGCATGATGGTATGAGGAACCTGGGACACATCTATAGGCCGCTTGCCCATCATCTTTCCATTCTGATGCAATGCTAAATCTAACTGTATGGGATCCGCAAGTTCTAAGAAGCATCTTCCTACTACTTTACCATCAGTTCCTCTTTCCACAAAGACGCTCCCGCGAGCAACCTGGATGCCTTCAAAAAAGTCAACAATATCCTTTGTCTCTGCATTAAAAGGTAGCCCTCGCAACTCGATGCAAGTGTGGCTGTCTCTGAACGGTGAACGTTCCCTTTGAGGGAATGGAGGCCTGACTGTTATGTCTCGGGCATCGTGGTCTGGAATCCTTGCTCGAAGACGGGAACCCGCAAACATTTCCCCGAGGGAAAGTTCATCCTGTTCAAGGAGTGGCTTTATTTGACCTTTCAAGTGCGGCCGGGGTCCTAGTTCACCAGGTTGTCGAATTTCTGCTTCAAATCTCTGTCTAGGCCCCCTCTCCATGCGAGGCCGCGGTGCTCTTTCCATCGGCGGTCTTGGTCCTCTAGCTCGAAAGGGCATTGGTCCTCGCCCCATAAAATGCCGATTATCTTCTATTTCCAAAAGGGGACGCGCACGAGGACCTTCCACAGCACGTTCCACTGTCCCAAGTGATTTATCTTTTGCATCGAGCCCAGCTGTGACTTCCTCAGAAGCTATCCCGACTTTTCCCCCAGTAGCTGCGTTCCATTCATCCAGAGGGCATTTGGATATTGTAATTGGACGGCCTTTCATCATTTCGCGCGATCTTTTCAGAGCATCAGAAGCATCCATAACGCTCAGAAATTGTACTAACGCACGTCCTGTCTTTCTCCCTGTATTCGTATCAATCTGCATACGAATTCCATCGGGAGCAATGCTGAGGCCATGGAAAAAATTTAGTACGTTTCCTTCCTCACAATCAATAGGCAAGTTATCCATCACGACTACGTCCTTTTGCATGTTTTCAATAGGCCTTTCTTTACGTGGTTCCCCAAACTGTCGTCCACGGAAGTCCTTAGGGGGAAAAGGATCAAAAGATTTCTCCATATTTTCACTGGAAGGTGGTCCTAGAAGAGGGGCATTACGAGGGAACTCAGGCCGTTCAGGGAAACGAAAAGGCATTCCTTCTCTATCATAACGAGCATTGCCAGGTGATTCATCAAAAGGCATAGATCTGTCCCTAATCCTTCCGACTGGACCCTCGGTCACACTTCTTCGTCCATATTCGTCGTCCTCCGGTGTTCGCGTTCTTTCAATTGCATAACGTTCTTGCGTTGGCCTTAGCTCAGGGTTAGTCTGACGTTTCACTAACGGCTCCTCAGAACCACGGTCTGGTTCTCGACCAAATTGTTTTTCATAGCTTGGTTCCCTTGGATTCTTGGAAGGCTCGTCAAACCTCTGTCGAAGGCCTTCAGCAGGGGCGGCTAATTTCTGACCTCTTTGATCAATACCAAACTGCTTTTCTCTTGGATCTTCAAGATGTCCAAAGGTCTTTTTCCCAAAGGGCTTCTCAAAGGTATCTGGACTTTTATGAGTTGATCTGTCAAACGATTCATCAAACCGCGATACTCTTTGACGACCAGGCGGACGGTCAAAACGTGATGGCACTTTTCGTCCAAACTGATGTACACGATCCTCAAAGGCGGCCTTTGATGGACGTTTATATGGATCGCTAAAAGAAGCATCTTTTTCTTGGCCGGGAATTGCTTCTTCAAAACCGAGTGGTTTACCAGGAAACGCGGGATCTTCATAGTAGTCATCATCCACCCTTTCAGGACTAGTATCATGTATTTTCATTCGTTTATTCTGTTCATGACCAAGCGTATCTGCACTACCAAATTTTGAAGTATCGCGTTGCTGGCCCATTCTTGTATCATATGGAAAACCTGCAGGTTTTGGCTTGATATTACTCTCAAGACGACTGTCTTGTAATCCGTAGGAAGGAAATGAACGCTGAGAAGAGGGGACCAACTCAGGAAATGACTTTTCACCGGCACTGGGAAACAAATTTTGGGATGTATTCTTGTACTGTGAGTAGTTCAAATCTTTCTTCGATGAGCCTGCGAGTGTTGAAGGTAAGCTTAAGGAATCTTGCTGACTTCTGTAGGATATATTGTGTTGATGTTCATCACTGGCAAATTTTTGACGTGTAATGGCCGAAGAGTTGAAGCCAGCAACAGAATAACTCACATTAGGGTTAGTCCCCTGAAAACTCTGTGACGAGGGAGTAATATGTGACTTGGATTCAATGATAGGGTCTGGTTTTTTGTCTTCTAAACTACCAAGTTTGGCTAATCCTGTCAGTGGAAAGACATCCCTCAAACGTTCGACTAAATTATCGGGAATTGGTGGTATGGTCCTCTGTTGGTCTCGCTGGCTGCTACCCTGATTGTTCAAATCCACAGGAGCAGAGGAAGACTTTTTCTCACTTCCTGGTGCATCATAGTTTTTCTGGGCGAGGATGTCTCCCCGAAACTGAAAAGTTGGATCGACTTTTTGTGACGTTTGCTGCTTGTCATCTTTTCGAGTGTAAGAACTGTACATTGGATCAGAGTATGTGCCAAGTAATTGATCTGCACCCCTTCCATGGGTACCCTCTGACAGTTTTCCCAAAGTAGATAAAGATCCTTCATATTGCTGACGATGAATCTGCCCATAGGTTTGATCTGTGTTTTGTCTAAGGTCTTTTTCATACCGCTGGTAACCATATAAGTCCTGTTCTGAAGCCCACTGCTCAGTCGTATGAGGCGGCCTACCTTCCAATGGTTTCGAGATAAGATTGGTGGGAGTTTGCTCATAAGCACTGACACTTTGGCCACCGACATTAAGGGATTTCTCTATTGTTTTCTCAGTAGGTCTTTCATCGAAGGTGCCAATAAAACCACTTTCAGAGGGCTTGCCATATGCATACCCATAACTGCTGTATCTATCACCACTTACGAAACTACCATAGACAGCTGGATCATCCGTTGTAACCTTACTACCGTTCCTACTTGGTGTAACTGCAGGCGGATGGTTAGTGGACGTACTGAAGTAGGACGTGCTTGATTGTGTCACTTGATTAGTTTCAGCAGCAATCGGGGAGGTTGGAGACTGAGTAGAGGAAAGTTGTTGACTTGTCGAGGAAGGTGGGAACGATTCTCTGCGACCGGGAGTAGAGGAACGGCTCTTCGCAATGACTTCCTGCATCTCGGACTTACTACTAAGGAGAATTGTAACTCTACTTCCACAAAGCGGCTGACTTTGCTTTTGCATTGCTTTTCTTGCATCTTCATCTGTCGAAAAAGCGATAAAAACGTCACCCGTTTCCCCACCAACGATGTGAACACCGCCATCTGGAATGCTCATACCGGCAAAGAACTCTCGGATATCCATAGAGCTCGCCGACCAAGGAAGGCCCTGGAGTCGCAATATGATCGTCATAGTGGCTCTTGGCTGTTTTCGTCAATGATCTGAAAATATAAAAGAAACACTGTGTTTAACAATCATGACTTTAATCAGTATTAAATTATACATTCTCCCATTTGAAACATTTCACCCCCATCTAAGTGAATTTAATCAGTTCTAAGAGGGTGTGCAATTCAAGATAAGTACGTCGTATACTTATTATGTCAATATTTAAATAAGAAAACTGTCAAATAACTGCTACAAATTAGACAACACATTTTTTTCAAAAGTCTACACCTCTGACCCTTACTTCAGCGGTATACACTATCTAACAATCAGAGAGGAAGGCAAACTGACAAACAGTATGCACTTTGTACTGATGAATAAATCATGAATCACACAATCACCAACAAACAGCAGGGTTAGACAAGCAGCCAGCCAGAATTTTGACATGGAAGAGGGTGAAAAGTCGTCCCAACAACTTCATGTCGTCTATGGGACGTTTTGCCTAATTACTGTCACCTTCGGTGCTGACTAATTATCTTCAATTTTTGTCACTTTTTGTGACTTTTGTACCGTAGATTGTGAGGGTACTATAGGGTACTAACACTAAACAAACAGTAAAACTACTATTTTCTTAATGCCGCTTTTCCAGTCGGAGGCGAAATCTGCGACACTATTTTTGGTTGTTCCCACTCTCCCCTACCAACTTATGACAGGGAAACAGAGTCGACTGGAGACAATGGCTGCATGAGAAACATGCTGACAGAGGTCTTTCGAGACACTTATCTTTCAAAGTTACAGTTAATCTTTCTACTATTTTTCGCAAAGTTTAATCAAAAGTTCAATCAAAAATACCTTTTAGTATCATTTTAGAACCCCTAACCAGCTAACGTCACTTACTTTGGAGATTGCTTTTGTATGATGTTATTTTGTTCTATGCAAGAAATCTGTTTTTATGGATGTTAGTTAGTTAGATGAGGTTTAACGGCCCAGTTTCCAACCAACTGTTTAACGGCCCAGTTTCCAACCAACTGGTTCAAGTCGAGCCGGCCACGGCCTTTTTTCCAGTTGTGGCTCACTGGC
>WURT03095295.1:0-12578 GCA_009936505.3 Holothuria glaberrima
AATGTCGGGAATTTCATCTCATTTCGCTAAACTTAGTTAATGTTCTCTTGTGTCTGTCGTGCGGTACAGCTAGTGACTCGAGGGGGGGGGGTGGGTACAATGTAAGTTGTGCCCAATAGGGCCCAAATGCCCGGACAATTGACCTATATGAGCTTTAAATATGAACAGATTCTTTTAATTGTAGGCTTACCGAAACAATTTTCGCGCGCTTCGGGCGCTTTTCCACAGTTTAGGTTCCGGGAAAAACATTAAATTAGCGCGGAAGTATTTTCCTATAGCTTATAAAAATTTTGCCTCGCAATGGCATGGTAAAGTACACAGGTTTTCTTCAAATCCCACTCACCAACCCCTCGACGGCAACCTGGCTGTCGGGGCTTCGGGTTGCTGCCCCCCCCCCCCGGTTGGGCAAATCCTGGCGCCACCCAAGTAGGGATGAAAAAGTTTTCCTTCATACTATATGACTTGTATATGTGTTATGAAACAATGGACTTGAAAATGAAAGCTGGATTTTCTGGAGGGCGGCAACTAATTTTAGGGACGGCCATTTTCACTCGGAGGGCGGGTCGCCCCTCTAAAACCCCCTGTGGAGAACACTGGGATCTAGTATAAAAAGGAACAAAAATATAGCACCATTTTGCATCTAAGCCCTTCGAGACAGCAAAAAAATTTCAAAAGGGGGAGGGGACACCCTTCCCCTTATACCCCTCCCCAAGGAAGGCAGTCGAGAATGGGGACGATGAGTCGACTTTGCCCCCACACCAAAAACCTGCCTACGCCCTGCCCGTCGGGCAAATCCTGGCGTCACCCTGATTGTTACGTACAACAATGTTGATTATGTTGTCATTACTTGGGAAAACATTTGTCTGGTATGTGTTAGGCCTGCTTGTAAGCCCGTATATTTGTAAACTACATTGCAGAATGTACAACGTTCCCTAAAGCAGTAATGCTCACACTTTGAAAAAAAATCGGAAAATTTAGGTGCTTGCTCCCCGGAAAAGTCTAGTTACGCTACTGGAGGTGACACCCCCTTCCGCTCGCTACGGCCCTGTGTCTTTGGAAAAAGTACCATGACACGAGCATTTGGTCAAAAGGAGAATGACCCAGAGGTTGGGGAAGAAACAGTTTATAAGGAAAGAAGTATAGGTTGATATACATCTTTCATAATGCTTGGTCTCTGTAAATACACTTAATGAACTTTATATAAGCTTATCCAAATATACCGTACCGGTACTTAAAATCATGGAAATCACGCTACAAATGTCTTAGATTACCTCATAATCGCCTCTTGATGTAAGCCTGAGGTTGAACTCCAGTTTTCGGAAGATAGTCCTCCCCAGAATAATTCCGTGCAGTACCAGGTCCCTAGTCTGGCTAAAATCCCAACGGGCAGTTCATAACAGCGTCCAGTGGGGTACCTGTGATAGTTGGCACCCAAGTGAATTTTCTTTGGCTTTGTCAACACATGCTGCAGTCCTGGGGAGGGCGGTAAGAAGAGGGGTCCAACGGGAGGAAATGGTTTTTATGGTACATCTTCTTATAGAAGCAAACTGGTGCTGTCTTTGGCAGATTGCTTTGGACTGGTTTCGTGTTTAGAAATAATTAGGGTCTATTTTATCATTTTGGAAGGGTGCTGTCCGAGGGCCGGGGTAGCTCACCTACTCTTTGAGAAGCTTCGAAATGGTTGCATGTTTAGAAACTCTTACTTTTTAGTGCCTTTTCTATATTCTTTGTGGCTAACCCTCTCCCCTCTGCTTGATACAAAAAAAAAGGTTTGAACTGATATAATCACAGATTCTTAAAACTGAGATAAATGTATAGGCTTTAACAATGTTTCCAGCAGATGACGAACTAAAATCATTGCCCGTTGGGGCCCAATTGAATTATATTATTCCAACATTTGTTGCCAGTCGTTTTACTGAAAGTCCTGGCCAAAGCAGTCAGGTGCGGATCCAAGAATTTTTCCAGGGAGGGGTCTGAATGTTGGATAATTAACTTCCCTCGGATACAATCTGGTGCAGAGTGAGGTACCCAGAATTTCTCTCAAGGGGGCAGTATGTTGTGTGACCGCCGGCCTGGGGGAGGGGTGTCCCCTCCCCTTTAAAAATTTTTGGAAAAATTAGGTGGCCTTACATGCAATCTGGTGCCACATACGCTACCTTTTGAAGTAAAATTTGTGTTAAAAAATTTACGTATTTTTATGAAATACAGAAAAAAAATCGGCATCAGTGAGGGGGGGGACTAAAAAAAATCGGCACCAGTGAGGGGGACATGGCCCAAGCCCCCCCCCCGTGTACGCCAGTGCTGGTGACACTTCTTCCAAATCCAGGATTTCCCGATATTTCACGAAATAATTCTCTTTCCAGAAAATTCCCCGAACAGCACCAAAATTTGTCGAATTTCGGGTATTTTCAGGAAGAGTGGAAACATTGGCTATACACCTCTGCAGCTTTTGAAACTACTCACTCTCACGGAGACAGTTCGTTGGCGCATGTTTTCAGTTATAATTCAAACTGGTGGGTTGAGGGATGAATGAACACCTCAATGTGGACACTTTTTGGTCTGAAAATGAAGATTTTTAGGCACTTTTTGCCAAGTTTCTCTTAATAGAGGAAAAAATGGTTGAAATTTTTTGGCGGCCAAGAGCAGGAGGTCCGGACCCCCTGGATCTCCCCCCCCCCCCCAAAACCCGCGCCTAAAGCTTGGTCATTTGCGGAGACAAACCTCTCTCCAGAGCAAGTATAAACAACGGCTTTTGTCTGGGGATAACTTGGACGAGAAGTTAGATGAGGTTTCACGGCTCAGTTTCTAACCAAAGAAAGGAGGAGATCATTAAAAGGGTTTAGTCCACAGGGACTTAACAACAGGAACAAAGAGACTTGTCAATCAAATGGAGGTACCTGAAAAAGAATTAGATCATTTTCAAGTACCTATTGTCTGACCAATTTGGTCGTTTTATCTCCTTCCCAACACCTCCCTGGTGTTATGTATTAAAAATTACCATTATTTAGTGTTTGACTATGACATGGCACGGTGCCATACTCAGCCTATAAGACTTTGCCGGTGCCACCCACCCCCTCTGAGTGTGCTGGTTTTAGGACCACCTTCCATTGGTGTGTAGCAAAGTTCTACTTTTGTCAAAAATGTCTCCCAGATTGGCGGAAATTAATCCTTCTAGACCTTCAAAGAGTTGCACCTAAATACCGCTTGAGAGTTCATTCTTTAGAAACCGAAACAGCAAGAAATGTTAAAACTTATGTATCAAACCAGAAAGCCAAAAGGCATAGTGATTCCTTGACATATGTATATATTGTAACAAACATGAATCATGGACGTGACAAGCATGAGATCCCTCACAGCAATCCTACTTAAGATATCATGTTAATAGGGTTTTGACCTTTTGACCTCTGGTGACCCCAACTGACCTTTGACCTCCCAAAAAACAAAAAGGATCCTCTACTCAATATGGGCAATCCACATGCTAAGTATGAGATCTCTCACAGTTATTTTTCTTGAGATATAGTGTTTTACAAGATTTTGACCTTTTGATCACTGGTGACCCCAAATGACCATTGACCTCCACAAAAAGATAGGTTTCATCTACTCAATATGGGCAGTCCAAACGGTATGCATGAGATCCCTCAGAGTTACCCTTCTGGAGATATCATGTTTTCAAGATTTTGACCTTTTGACCTCTGGTGACACCAAATGACCTTTGACCTTCAACAAAAAATTGGGACCTTCTCAATATGGGCAATCCACATGCTAAGTATGAGATCCCTCACAGTTACACTCTTTGAAATATAGTGTTTCAAGATTTGGACTTTATGACCTATGGTGACCCCAAATGACCTTTGACCTCCACCAAAAACAATAGGGATCATCTACTCAATATGGGCCATGCACATGTCAGTATGAGATTCCTTGAAGTTACACAACTTGAGAAGGAGTGTTTACAAGCAATTGCTAAGGTGTTTACCATTTGATTGTTTACTTTTGTTTATTCCTTTACATCTGCATGGCTGTACTTCTATACTTGTGAGTGTGCAATTACCCTTCATAAAATGTAATAAATTTTTACTTGAACGTGAAACATTTTTTCATTGAAATAACTTCATATGATATGAGAAAACAGGGCTAATTGGTACTCAAACAAGGTCATTTATATCACCATGAAAGTTAAAGTTACCATAGGCATTATTTTTATAAAGGCATGCTGTGCCGCACACTGCATGAAAAAACAATACTGAAATCTTCAACAAATAGGTTTCAGCTGTGTTGTGTGCATGCATCATGCACGAGGGAGAAGGTTAATTATTAGCGTGAGTTACCTGCATGAGAACCTGGGAAAATTTTGGAAGAGAGGAACTTGTATATATGCGATTTCCCAGGTTAAGAAGACCAAGTCCTTAAAAGGCATAATCAGGTTGAAGTTTTTAGTATTTCTTTTTTTTTTAGCAAGGACATTTTTCATTTAGGGTTTGGAAATCCCTTTGAGGATGGGAGAAGGGGCAGCTTCCCCCTTGGTCGAAAACGCACCTCACAGTAATCCCTACAGAAATTAGCAAATCATAACTTAAATACCGTGACTGGAGATGGGGGAGTGGGGTATGGACTGCCTCCCTACAACACTTGTATAAAATTAGTATCCTACACCTACGTCAACAGCATATGGCTTCACAGATTTCTGAGAAGGTCGAAGGGACACTAGGTCCGGAATGTGGATTTTTTTTCGGCCCAGGACAATTGGGGACAACCTTTGGAAATTTCCATTGAAATAAAAAAAAATAAAAAATAATGCTCCGGTTAGGATTAAGGGTAAGGTTAAGCTAAAAAAAAAAAAAATGATTATTGCCCCCATTCACCCTGGGAGAGAAATCATGAATCCAACACAGGCTTGTAGCTAGATGAGGTTCTGATGGGGGTTGCTCCCTTTTAAAAGGGTGAGAGCCAGATATGTAGACTAATATGAATTGAATCCGTGGTAATGTTCACTTTCTGGGGGGCGAAAAATTTTCAAGTGGGCATGACCTGCCCCCCCGGGCTACGGGCCTGGTCCGGAAAACTCACTTCCATCCAGTCCATACAGACATGACTGAGCACTCATATGATCAACAAATCATTGTAATGTGCCTTAGCAATTATTCATGTAAAATTGGTGACAAAATCGAAGGAAATAATTGGAGAACATTGTCTTGAACTGTTCTTAAATCATCTTTAATAATCCTGAGATATATAGTTTGGACAGAGAGAACCAATTCACATGCCCTTACAGAAAAAAAAAAAAAAACTTGTTTCAACCTGTAGACACACAGGATCACCTGTGGAATTAAAAGAAATCACCTGTGTTCTTGAGTGGTAAACCTGTGTATTTGGAACCCTCTGAACACAGATTTGACACAACTTTTCTTGCTTCCAATTTCAAGCCACAACTTTGTCTAAGGATTCTTTGTTGATATTGATTTTAACTACCATGCTTTTTACATGTCAAATCTGTGGCAAAATGCGGTAATTAGCCAACCTGTGTCAATTCGAGGGAAAATGAGTTGTCACACAAAATATCTGTGGTTACCCATGGTAGACACATGTGAAAACCTGAGGATTTGGAACCAACTGCAACATGTTTTTTGTAAGGTGGTGAACAATTTCACCTGTGGCTCATCAGTGACCCTATCAAAAATAGACAACACCAGCAAAACCCCCTTTTTCCTTTGGGATTTTATTCAGAGGCACAGGTATGTACCAAATGCTACTGGTTCCCAACCGGCCCTTTAAGTATTACTACTGTAATACTGACATGCGAGTGTATAGATCTGCACATAATTCATGCAAGGCTGCTTGTTCTCCTTAACACAGGGCATCTTCATCTAGGTCCTACTCAGTAGTACCTTTCTAAAGAATCAAAAGGTTAGGAAGTTATCTTCCTTATCCCCCTCCCCTCCCTCAAGGTCTTCCTTTTCCAACATAAGAGCTGGCACAACTATATGGATGGTTTTAACCAACTGTATACTGGACACCACAGACCAAAAATCTTGAAATAAACTATGTAAACGACAAGTTTTTGTCAAAACTTTATGACGAGCAAAAAGGGTGAGCAAAACTACCTTTTCCTGAGAAGTACAAAAGCACTAATACAGAGGTCACTTGTTAGCTGTATAAAAACGACTTCGTGTGCACGACAGCAATCACTAAGAGGGGTGGGGGTGGTGGTAAATTTTCCCCTACAATTCTGCCTGCTATTCGTTGAGCCACAGTGATCAAATGGGCCTGACATCGATGTTTAATGGATGAATGCCCCATCCACTTCTTTAACCTGGAATTGTTCCTTTTAATACTTGGCAGATTGCAAACAAGTTACATCATTTAGGTGACCAACAAGTGAATTTATGAAATCCATTTGTTAGCAGGTGAGTATTTTCTTTCCCAGGAGAAAATTCCAGTCTAGAACAGGTATTTGGTGTCAGGATTTAACAGGTACCTGACAAAAACCAGTTAAAACCAGGGAAAAGTTCCAGTCAAGTAACAGGTATTTAGTGTCCAGTTTTAACAGGTACTTGACAACCTGTTAAAATCAGTTGAAAATTCTAGTCAAGTAACAGGTATTTGGTGTTGCACTGTTGGGTTTTAACAGGTCCTGACAAAACCAGTTAAAAACAGTTAAACCCCAACGAAACCCTCCAACACAATTACCTGTAGACTGGAATTTTCTGCTGGGTTGCTTCACAATAAATTGTTCCTAAAAGATACATGTACATATTAAAAGCAATTGGCGGTTGCCCAAAATTTTGCTTTTAAAAGTCAGGAAACGCTTGCAAATTTTCTCTTATTTGTTACAAGCACCTCTGAAGATATTTTGAACATAATTATTACATATAATAGATAAAGCAAGGAGAAATTCTGGTTGAATTTCACAATTCACTAACAAAAATATTGTCACATGATCCAAATAGGCCATTCATGAATTAGAGTGACAGGGCATACTAACTCTGATTGGGGTGACTGCATTTTCCTTTTAATACATTTATGCTGTGCCCAGGTGGATTAATACATCTCTCAGAGATCACTTGCACCAATGATTCTTATCACTGCTTCAACGTCACAAAGCACAATGAAGTACTGTTACACCTGTTCGATGTCTGTTTGTTCCATGTCTCTATATACCGACTATCTGACCTCAGTGTAGACTGTCTGAATAAAGAGACTGCACACTGTCGGAATATAGAGATGTTGGAACAGACAGCAGTTCTCATGTAGTACAGTTATCAGTATGTCATACTTATAATCACTCAATGCTGCATACATGTGCTTGAGGTCTGTAAGATACTTTTATCACTGTAGCCAGAGAAGTGCATCTAACACTGCAATAATGCCAGTGATATGCATAGCTTCTCATCTTATGATGCAATGTATAATGTTAGACATCACAGATTTGCCATAATGCACTCTATCTCTAAAGAAATAACAAGTGCTACATGCTACTGAGATGCGGCTTTTACCTCCTAAAACCGAAAAATTTTCCGCATTTTTACGTCATCAAAATTAGTTCTGATTAATCCCTTTGAGATGTTTTGTTCTCTTTCTTACATATTATCCACGAGTTTGTCTATACATTTACATTCACAGACCCCATGACACAATAACGGAATGTTGATAGCACCCCACTACCTTTGGAAGTCTCATAAATGACCTGAGACCCATCATGGTTGGAGCTGAGATCGGGAGTACTTGGTCAAAGAAGACTAGAAAAGGAACTCCCGGACCTTTTTTTTTTTTTTTTTGATGGTTTTCAACACAACACATGCCAGCAATATTGAATCTACAGTATGATTCAATTTTCCAAGTGCACTTTTGTTCTAAAGTCATAATGTTTCGGCTTCTCTCACAGGCTCACCACAAATTGATGGAGTCCTTTGGGGTCCAAGCTTTGGACTCCTCACTGAGAGACACTAGTTTTAGTAAGTCACACTTTTTATCACATGTCTGGGCAAGTTATCTCCCATTGTATAGCAGCAGCCCTTACTAAATTTCCTTTGCTTTATTTTGGCTTCCTTGGTCTGCCCCCTCCTGTGTGACCCTTTTCCCAAAGGTCTATGTTGTGCTTTTTCTTCATATGATTTTTTAGACTGACTTTGTGAGTGAAAGATTCTTTGCACTTTTCACATTCATATGGCTTCTCTCCTGTATGCTGCCTCATATGGCGTTTCATGTTTGAAGCTTGCGTAAACTTGCGAGGGCAGTAGTCACACTTGAATGGTTTGGCAACACTGTGGATCGCTACATGTTTCTCTCTTTCAAATTTGGTCTTGAAGCTTTTCCCACAAATACCACAATGGAACCGGGCATTTTTATGTGTATTTGCTATGTGGGTGTTAAGGTAGGAAATTTGAACAATTTTACCACAAATGTGGCATGCATCTGTTTCTTTACTATGGACCACCTTAGCATGACCTCTTCTTAAATGATCATGAGAGAAAGATTTTCCACACATCTCACAAAGGTAATCTTTTGTTTCTTTTTCTCTGTCACCTGGATCTTCTATAATTCTACACATGTGGATGGCTTCTCTTCCATTTTTGGCACATATTCCTACATGGAGAGCATTCCGTTGACAATATCGACAGTACATCTGAAGTTTCACCCATCTCAGGAGAAATTCCACTAATTCAGCATCATCAACTGAGTTAACCATTTTTCCACTTCCATCTGTTCTGGTACCAAGTTCTCCATCACCATCTGAAATCTCAGGTGATTTGATCTCCTCCTCGCCATCTACATCCTTTCTTTTTCTTTGTTCATTGCCAGCCATAGAATGCAGCATAAAAATATCATACAGAGTGACACCTGGTTTTGAGTTTAATGCTTGTCTCTCCTTCAAAAAACTTACAAGGTCACCAACCATATCTAAGTGAGACTGAAGCAAATGGTTACAAATGTGGAAGACATCAGAATATTCCAATTGACAAAGTTGACAATGGAAGGTTTTATCCAAGTCTCTCCAAGTCTGTTTCCTGCGTCTGTATCTGGAGGGGAAGTATAGCAAAGTATAGACAAATGAGTGAAGGGCTGGCCATGAAACAGGCTTATTGAGTTGGTTCATGAAACTCATTATATCTTGTCACATCTGATGAATTTACTCACATTTTGATGGTAACTGGTCAAACTAAGTGATTCTCCTCATCTAACATACAACTGAAATGGTAATTGATAGGGTAATTAATGATTAAAATCACTTATTACAAATTAATGACCTAGACACTTTTTACCATTTGGTATTTATTGTATGCAACCTCTGTTCAAGTACAACCAACGAGAGAAGCTTATACCACCTTGATTGACAGGCCCTCAACTTTTCTTACAAACAACTGTTGTGATCGTGGCTTCAGTTGTAAAAACATGTTGCATTTTCCTGAGAGGCTGGTCTATCAGGGGCTTGGACAAGCATCACAAACTATAGTACAAGCTCTTAAGCCCATAAAAATACAATTTTTCACCTTTTTGGTAACTTTAGGTAGTAATAAATGGTTAATCTTCCTTGCCAAAAGCATATAAGCCTTTGCATCTTGAGCTATTGCATTTACTAGCAATTTCCAAGCTTTCTGCTGTGTCACCTCAAGAGACCTTGTGTACAGTATCCGTGTGTGAGGACTTTCTGGATATACTAGTCATAAGAGGCCCATAGTGTACTACACATTACCGCATAACTGAGCACTTTGAACACCTGCTTCTTCGAGAAGCCTGTGCCAGATGACACCTGCTGCTCGAGGACCGTTCTGCTGTATTTTTAACTGGAATTCACTCAGCTAAAGCGATCTTTTCCAACACACTGTGATACTACCATCATATACAGTACAGGCCACTAACTGGTGGCAGTGGATTGTCATTTCTACTTGCTGACCTAGGAACTTTCTGTATTTGCTGGATGTTAATTAGCTCCATAAATATGGGGATGGTGGTTGAGGATACATTTCCTGCAAAGGAAATGGTACATGACGAATAAAGCAGTGTTTGTGTTGTCATCCCCTCTTGCTTTTTAAAGTTATTAGAAACAACTATCTTTACATAAGAAAAGGACTTCAGCATGTGGCTCAATCACTAACTGGACAACTTCCTCCAAGACAATATTTGCAATGAAATTTCCCCTGAGCAGCTTTCCCGCAAGCGGCCCTCTCCTAAATAAGTTAAATTCCACACAAATCATTCTGTGAACAACCTCCTAGATAAAACCCCAGACCATCAGCTTAAAGTGCAGCAAAGCAGTTGAAGGTCACGTAATTGTTTAGCTGGGAACTGTCTGATACAAGTTTCTTGAGAAAAGAGGGGGGGGGGAGATAACTGGAAATTGTCCAATATTCTTTTGTGAATTTCTGACTGTTACAGAGCCAATCGTGTCATCCCAGAGAATTTCAATTTTCCAACTAACTTACTATCTGCCTCTGCCAAACCTGTCTTGAACTGCTCCTTGTGAAGGCACAATTCTTGCCTATAGCTTAAATCCATGTCCTGGTGAGCAAACAGGGCCATATTGTGCACTTAAAGCACTCACTGCATTGTGTGAAATGTAACCTACTTTTACATTTTCAAACTTTGATGTCAGTCAAAAAAGCAGTCACCATCTGAGAATTTTGATAGCCCCCAAAAAAGAGTGTACTTGAGGTGATGAACATGTCATTAATGTCCTATGTGCAGTTCATTAACTTCATTTGATGCAGAAATGGGATGGTTTCTTAACAATGTGACTTGGCCTAGTACATCATTGTCAGTAGTAACTGAAAAGAGGGGGAGATGGGGGCGAGTGGGGCATGTGGATGGGGGTGGCATTGATGGATAAGTGTAGGAGTATATCATGGGGCTTTGTCCTCTTGAATTTTGAATATGCTTTCCCCCACCCATCCATCAACAGTTGACACCCCTGGTCTAGTGAAAACTACTAGAGAAATTACCTACTTCAAGCTCCAAAAAATTTTACACTGTAATTCTGTATGTTCTAATGAACTGTCCTTGTAAGTTATTGTGAGGGGCTTTGCAGTGACACACCATCATTAAAAGGGGTACTTCTGTCGGGGGTAAAAAGTCTGTACACAATAAGTAATAGAACAAAAAGTTTTAGTGTTCAAAATCTATTTCAGAATGTTTCTTCCAACAGGGTTTACTTCCCTTGAAATGAAATGTTCAAGGGAAAAGGGATATTAATAAGTCAGTCTCTATGTGACCTATTTCTTACTTTAAAGACAAAAAAAAAAAAAAAAAAGAGTGAGTCTGTCCACACTTCTAACTTATCAGTCCATCAAAGTTTTGAGCACCCCAAAACATAACACAAACAACCAATGCCCATATAAAGACTAAGAAGGCTAGGACATCTCCAATGGCTTTCCACTCCACTGTCGCAGTGAATTAACTAAAAGGAATTCACCTAAGCAAAGCCGTCAAAATCATAAAGGATGAGACAAGTGCTCATGAAGTGGAGGGCAGCAAATTATCTCTTATCCCACTAAACATGATGGGTTGGTCACTTTAACCAAAGCTGGTATTTAACTAGGGCTGAATGTTCTGACTGTTCACTATCTGACCAGAGTCTACCCCAACTGCATTTCATTACCATCTACCTCCTTGAAGAGACTCTTAAAGACTTCACTTTAACATTTGAGAGTTTCTACAATTACATAAAGTACAGCAATGATTCTGTGTTTTACACCTTGGACATGTACCTTATTTAAACTGTAAAAAGTTATGATTTGAGAACAACTTTGAACAGCAAAACAATCAAAGAAGTAATTCTTATTTTGTAGGTTAAAACAACACCCTACTTTACTCAAAATACTTAAGAAAAAGAGGTCTGGCAGTATTGAAGTATCAAAATACAATGCTGAAAAATTCTAGAGGTAGACACCTCTGCTATCTGTCAAAATCTGTTGATAGTTTCAACAAAATATATTCATTGAAATCCCATGGGTCTCAATCATTTTGAAAAGTTGTTTTCAGCTTTTCTCCTGATCAAAATTTATGATTTCATGTTCCACACCATTTAAAGCATTGGTACCAAATTAGCGAAATTAAAACTGCAGGAAAGTATAGCGCAAGGCCGCATGCACACAGACTGCAAGGTACTGGCCCCATTGATAGCATAGTTTTAAAATATGCCATGACAATTTTAAGCTACCATCAGATAAAGTACACAAATTTCAATTGTGTTATGTTTTACATCTTTCAACAGGTAACTTAGTTTTGAAAAGCTTTGTGGTTTGACAACAACTTTAAAGGGACTCATTGAGTCGACACTGATTATTTTTGTGACGAGTTTGAAGGAAATCAATGCATGACAATGGTTTTAATTACTCTCATTACTCTTGTTTCACTTCCTACAGTTACCGAAAATGTGAGAAATTGTAGTTTTTGTAAAAGGGATTGCATATGGTTACTACATAAGGGTAAAAAGTGTCTGGTCATGAATTTGTAATTAATGATTTAAATCATCAATTACTCTATCTTTGCCTTTCCAGTTGTGACTCAGATGTGCAGAATCTCTTTGTTTGATCATTTACCATCAAGATGTGAGTAAATCTCAACAGGTGTGAAAAAAATCA
>WURT03095306.1:0-12578 GCA_009936505.3 Holothuria glaberrima
AGTCAACCTTGAGAAGTCCATAAAATTAAGTGGCAGTGAAGGGCATATCCTCCCTATTCGTTGCCAGACTTTCCCTAATAATTGCCAACTCTTATGACCGTCAGTTCTGTGGGATCATCTTGGCATGTATAGGGCACGTTTGACCCTCATGAAGGAAGTGCCGCTAATGTATATATCAGCATTATATACGGTGCAATATATATTTATATCTTCTCAAGTACCGCAAAATCTCCCTGTGCAGTCGTGTCTAGTACCCGAAGTCAATAATATCGTGAAGGTTGTGGGTACCCAAACAATCATACGCGTATACATTCTCAATGTTGAAAATTTTTTTTTCTTTTTTCAAAAATGAGCTCTTCTACCCATTTTACAGGCGTTTTATTGTGAATTTAAGCTCAAACATTTCACCATTTTGCTTCCAGAAGCCTTTTAATTGTATTTTTGGCCCAGGGGACACCCCTCCCCTCAGACCCCTCCTGATAAATCTCTGACTACCTATTTAGCTGCAATTTCATTCGAATTTTGCCATGTAGTACGTCTTTGTAATGAAATGACACTGTACGAGTGAACCTGAACAGGATTCCTCAATACTATGGCCCGTTTTTCTTCTTTTGTGATGCATATGATCTCAGGATAACATTTTATGAGGGGAAAAATGACAAAAATCAAATTTGACGCATGGTGACGTACGTCAACTCTGTTTCTGAACGCAAGTGGACTTTGCCAGAAATTGACGCATCCAGAAGCATGCGTCAACCTTTTTTCCGCATCGATCGTGACGCGACGCAACGCATCCTGTGTGGACAGGCCTTTACGGTCAGAAAATGAACCCTTTCTATTGTTTTTCGTAGAAGTCGAAAGTTATTTGAGGTCACTGGAGGTGAAAATACAAAATATTGGATTGCATGATTAGACGATTTCATGTCAACATCTAACTAAAGGATCTTTCCCTGCATTCACTAATGTACATCCACATTTCAAGTGGGATAGATACTTAAACCCCCCTCTCCCCTTGAGAAATTGTTCCCAATTTGGCCATCCCAAACAATATCTGCTTTTTTCCATAGGATACATACAAACTAAGTTATAATTTATAATTACATATGCTAAACGTAAGTTGCATGTACCACATAGAGAGATTCTACACCAGATCACATACATTGTTCTATGCCCTTTGCTACATACATTTACCTCCATCTATGAACATGCGGAATCCACGATTGACATACTTATAACTTCCATGAAACACACCCTTAATTAGATGTTAATTTCACAATCTTCCCATTTAGCCTACATGCAGGCCCGTAAGAAAGGAAAAGGGGGTATTTGGGTAGCCAGGCCCCTTGCTCCTTGACATACCCCTGCTCTTCGGGCATAGCCAGGCCCCTGTGCAATAGCATACTTTCAAAGCCCTCCCTCTCCCCGAGCTTTGCTTGGTTCCCACTGCTCTCCAGGTCTGGTTACGGGGTTGCCTGCATGGTTAATTAATTGACCTTCCCCTTTCACCACTACGCCGCCCACTACCAACATTAAATTTCTCATCATTTGACCTCTGGTGACCCCAGATACAGCTGCCTTTGACCGGAAGTAAAAGCGTTACGCTTCCAGTGTACAACATGAGGTAGCCAGATGCTAAAATAAACCCCTCAAGGTCTTTCATTTGGAGATAATGATCGCAAGCAACATTCCACTTTATCACACTTTATCTGTCTGTCTGTCTGTCTGTCTGTCTGTCTGTCTGTCTGTCTGTCTGTCTGTCTGTCTGTTTGTTTGTCTTTTTTGTCTATCACAAGCAAGTTCACAAGCAAAGTAGGACTCTTACAAGATTTTTTTTTCTGTTCATGCTAGCCAAATTCCCAGATGGACAACTAACTCAGAAGGTACATGCTGTTAACACCCATGCAATACTTTGAGGTGACTCTCTTAATGTAATTTCCTAGACACTGTGGAAATACTGACATTTCACTTGACAGGACTACAACTGGTAGTCCAAAGAGTAAACTAAGGAAACAACTTACATAGTTTTGTCAGTCATTGTGAAACTGGCCATTTTAATTCACGTTTGTCAACTCAAACGTTTATGATATGAGGTGCTGGGAACTGGAATTACTCAAGCAACAAGCCTTGATCAACTTTATAATATAAGCAAAATGTTGACTTCAGTTGCGACTGCAGACGGTCGGAAAGAGTCAAGCTAGTAAACGGATGATACACACGAAGTAATCACCGCAATCTGTAGAGAAAAATAAACATGAGATTTACAAAAGAGAAACTACATGAAGTCAAATGGCATTAAAACTTTGCAAGTAAGTAAACCCGAAACCATATTGTGCATTCAATTTGTAGCACCATTGTGATTTTATCTAATTTGGTACGTAAACTATCACGCCGGAAGCACACAAATATACGGTACCAAACAAAACAACTATTGTATTCAACTCTGGAACTCGTGACAATAACTCAATAGTCTTCATTAAGAAAACCAGAAGCTCAAAAAACTGTGTGATACCGTTCCTGTAAGAATAGAACTGCACATGGCATGGTCCCCAATTCCCACAGTTGTGAAGTTGTTCTCCCGTGAAAACGTAACTTTCAAGATCCACGAGCACTGATTTAAGTATATTGACCACATATTATCATGGTGCTAACTGTTTATCAGTATAGCTGCTCATGTAGAAAGAAACTCGTTCGCGTTAAGCGATTACCAACTAGAGTATCAACGGTAAATTAACTTTATTCGCAATTTAATAAGACCTAAACTCCGTAATAACAGGCAAAAGGTAACAAAGAAAATACATTCCAATAGCTTACTGTACAGAGTAATATGCAAAAATTGCACTACGACAAATTACACATTGACATTAAAATAAATTGCAGAGATTTCTGCATTTACGCCCATTTCATACTTCGTTCACAATTTCTACCTAGCTAAGTCAAATGCACCAAAATATGCAAAGAAATACTGCAACTTTGATACTCACAATACTCTGTTAACATAGCCTTCCTTGCCAGGACTGACGATGACCTTCGATCCTCATCAAATTTTAAAGGTTCTTTTAGTCAAAATGCATTGGAGTTCCATATTTCTATTATGAGATTCATAACACCTGTATTCACTATTGAGTTATAGTGTCTGCAAAGTTAACAAAAAATACACCTTTGGAAATCAATACGCAAATTAATTCATACACGGACACACACACACGACGGCTTAGTCGAACAGACAACTAACACCTTCGACAGGCAAAAAGTAGCAGTACCAAAACCTGGATCATGGGAAATGACTAGTAGCAACGACAGAGTATGATTTCAAGGTATAGCAAAGTTCGCAATTGGCCGAAAAGGTTGGAATCTGAATGATGTACCGAGAAATATCCTTTCTCCAACATTATTAGACCGAGTTGACTTGCTCCCAAGTATAAATAGCTTAGTAGCGTTCTTAAAGATGACCAGTCGTCTGTATATACTGCAAAGGCACCAATACTCAACAATATATTTTCCACGCACGTTGTTCCCTAACCAGATTAGATCAATTTTGTGCCGTTTTTTGGTTTTTTGAACCGTATTTTAATTACCGTGATTTTTCTTACCATCAAATCACATACTTCGGGGAACAAAAACGGATGAAAATGTCAAAAGGAAGTTTTTCTTCCTTATTTAAAATTTATTAAGGGTGCTTATATTATAGCTCTGGCAATAGAATTATGTCGTCATGAAAATCGAAACAAACGATGATTGTAATGGATCAATCAGATATCACCGTATCGACTAGTCAGGGTAACCCGATTAGGTGGCATGCATATTACGGCCTTTCATATACCCCTCGAGGTCAGGGGTATGAATGGCCGTTATATGCATGCCACCAAGGTCGGGGTGCACTGACTACGTATCGACCCAATGTACCCAACCGCATACACTGTAGTACAGGACCAGTCGCGTATGATGTATACATGAAATAACGTTGAGCTAATATCGTACTGTACGTTGCACGATCGTTCTCTTCGGACATTATTACTTGCAACTGTCGTGGAACATGTCAGAGAAGTGTTAGAGCATCAGACACGAACCGCAACCTCGACGAAGGGAAAATGCAGAAACCAAGTAAGCTTCTTAGTCTTAATATTGTTAGGCAGCAGACTGCAGAGATGTAGGCCTAATGTTAAGTACGTGTGCTTTGTGAAGTAATCGTAGTACGAAGAAGTGTGCTCACACATACACACGTGCACATCGTATGCATGCACAGTGCACATAGCAATGAATTGTCGATGGTGTATCGAATCGGCTCGCAATCGAAGTCAAGAAAAGGGCATACTGTGTCGTCATCAAAAATCCGCCATACGGTTTTCTTGGATTCTTACGAGACGACAGGTCATCTTTAAGTAAAGGTGTCACAAGCACCGTATGAAAATGAAATACATTAGGCCTACAGGATAATATATACAGAACAAAGAGCAGGCATAGTCGAATATCATGAAATTTACAAATGCCTGAAACAAAATGTCGTAAATTAAGCTGAACTGTTTTCTTTTTTTTTTTTCAAGACGAAATAGGATACTTTGAAGCTTATCAGTGAGGCCAGCTCCGTGGAACATTTAAACACTTTATGTTAACAAAAAAAAAATGCATCCAGTTGAAGCAAAAAGTTAGACTGAGTTTAAGGCCTTTCTAACAGGAACCTTTATAGAAGTACAGTAATAAATGTGCTATATTATATACTGCATTTTCTCAGGTCTTAAAGCTAACGTATTGCGTAATCTACCATTTTAAATTAAGTGAATTAGCCTTAAATTTTTATATTTCAGCTCAGAAATATCCTGTCAAGATTGGGGTTGGATCATTTGGATTTATAGGTCAAGCCTGATGGCGAATAGGTTTGAAATTTTAGACTTAATGTTCACTTTAATCATGCTCAAATGAAACAGAGAACATAGTGATCTTTGTGAGAAAGTCCTACAAAAAGATTGCCAATAATATTCAGTGCAAACGTGATTGGAAGAAAACTCGCAGGTAGGCATGCTTTTTAAAACTGGCATGATGATGAAAGCTACCCATTTTCAAATTATGTCAATCCAAAAATTCATAGGCGTAAGAAGCTGTTCAAGACTGGGGGCTGAACCTTGTTTCGGATCGTCGTCCTAGGGTAGGGGTCTAAGAAGAGGGGGTGTCCCCTCCCCTTTGGAAAATATTTGAATATTTGAGGGTCCCTAGATGCAATATGGTACATCATTTTTGGACAAATATTAAGGTAAATTACTGCAAATATTTTTTATATTTCTTAGCCCTTTGGAAATTTGTTTGATATTTGAGGGTCCTTAGATGCAATCTGGTACATCAATTTGGACAAATTTTAAGGTAAATGACTTCCAATTTTTGACATTTCTTAAAGAATAGACGATTAAGGGGTTTTCGTTCTTGGAAAGGTGGAGGGCTAAAGCATACTTCCGACCCCTACACATTTTGCTGGGGCTTGCTCCCTCCAAGCAGCCACCCGCTTCCTACGCCCT
Organism: Holothuria glaberrima; assembly: GCA_009936505.3. Classification (NCBI taxonomy): domain Eukaryota; kingdom Metazoa; phylum Echinodermata; class Holothuroidea; order Aspidochirotida; family Holothuriidae; genus Holothuria; species Holothuria glaberrima. Next base: position 5,505 of record WURT03095306.1, read on the forward strand.
TGCAAAGATATCAATATGACCTTAAACCTTGATAACTGACACTTTAAATTTATATCATGCTGCTAAACATGTATGCGGTTCGGTGAAAAGGGTGTGGATTCGACATCGTTAATAATTAGTTAAGGTAAACACACAAAGACTCTTTTTATCTTTTCGTAATTAACTATTTGCTTATTACCTTGATCAGTAATAAATGAAATCAGATCGTTGTCCTCAGTCCCTCCGGAAGGCTCCGTGATTGTGTAGTCACTTTAACCTGCCACTCCCTAAGGCATAAAAATCTGTAGGCAACTACTCCCTGTTGACCCACGTCTCTGTGCAAACAACGATCCTTGTAAACAAAGGTCTGTACGCCACGATCCTGTCACCGTGTTACTTCCACAGCCTCAGTGTACCAAGCGTCAGTACTTGACACCTCTTGCCTATTTCAACGTCTTTAAACTTCAGCCCTCTATATAGTCATCGTCTGTAGCGAACAGCCCACGGTGTCCAGTGTCACACTGTATATGCAGAGTCTTCCGAATCATCAGTTTGACGAGCCACCCAGTCAGAACGCCCAACGTCTAGACAAAGCTACTCCAAATGATAACATCGCAACCGTGTCAAAGGTCTAAGACAAATTCTTCAATATTTATACACCTTGTAAAGTGCTCCAAAATCACAATTTGATGCACAAGTCTACAGCATGTAAAACCGATTGCAAAAGCGACTCAACACGTGAAAGGACCGTGACATCAACATTACTGCTTCTCCTTCATTTTTCACCTCTCAGCGTAGATTAACAGCTTACGTTTTGTTGCAAGTTGAACCATTTTTTTCTGATGGCTTCATCGTTGTAATTTAGTTTTTCACGCTTATTTAGGTTTCTTTGTGAGATCTCTGGTGAGATCACCTCTTTCTGTACGCTTTGCAGCATGCACGTGATTACACCAACACTAACCCAGTCATTAGTCCGAATATCTAAGGCCACTCCCCCGTCAGGAGTATACTAGCAGTAGCGTAGCCTATTGCCTCAAGTATATTGCCACCTTTGCGTACAGAGACGACCAGTCAACTCACACAAATTCAGATCCACAAGACGAATGCGTGCATCAGGTCTATCCATATCTAGCCATTTCGATATCTTTAGAAACACCTTTAACGACACTGAGGCGTTATACTATTATATAATAAATTTTATTAAATATATTGCTGAATAAGGTCTACTAAATCCTTATCAAATGAGGTGAGTAACATTTGGCAGTTCGAAACAATTTATGATAGAAATTATTAAGGGAGCAGTGATTTTGAAAGAACCCCCCCCCCCTACCATCCATTCGGTGTATAACCCCATTAGAAGTGTTTATTATCATCTTCCACTGACGGGTTCCTTTATACAAAATGTATCATTTATCCTACAATAAAATGTCTCAATGTAGTTTAATGACAACTGTCGTTCCATTTTCGCTTCAACCCCAGTATTGTCCGTCTCATGCTACTTGGCTGAACTGATTGTAACACCTAGCGGGTCGGATTTGGGAAATGCATGGTGGCATTTAAGAAACGAGACAGTACAATCTAACCATTTGAATGGTTAGGAAACATGCCACGCAGCTTATACTGCGAAAAATTGCCTAGCATACAATGAACTAAATGGAGGAGTTTCGTTTAATTACCACACCTTTATATTCTATGACAATGTTCAACAGTACGATCCTGCTGATATAAATACCAGATTTTCTCACCACACTGTTTAGAAATTATAACAATGATAAATTATATCTATACTTGCCGAAAGTTTTATCAACTATTCATATTTCGAAATAGCGATCTTTTGATTTAATGAACTTGTGTGAAATGAACATGTGATCGTTAAATCTAAATTTCTTTTCTCAGTGTGCAAACATATGGCGCGACAAAAGGAAATATATTACAAGCTCGTATTTGTTACATTTATAAAGAAAATTTGATGTATGACTCAAAATATGTTTGAAAGATTCCAAAATAATGTTGTCTTAGCATAATTAGATTTCTGAACGAAATGTGTATGTTTAATTGTTACAAATCTACATATAAAAACATTGCAAGTATATATTAGGCCAAGTAAACGGAAATATCAAACAGATATATATTTGTTGCAGTGACGGCCTGTATGTTGCTTAATTAATTTAAAACCATGTGTTTAGGGAATGCATTATATTATTATTAACTAGAAACTGTTTTCTTAATTTAAATCTATATTTTTTAAGAACATATACATATTTGTATCATTGACTGAATTATTTTCTCAGCTGAGGTTTATATGTTTAAGAAATGTATATTCGTAACAGCTACAAATATATTCGCTTAAACAAAATATGTGTTTTAAACTAATATCTCGGACAGCGCAATAATTTTGGGCCAACATTGGGAAATTGGTTGGCCAAACGGTTGGGCTAATGTTATCTGAATGGTTGGGTGTTCATTAGAAAAAGATTGGGCTTACAATCAATTTTATATTGGGCAAACATTTTGCCTTCCAAAGGTTATGCCATTGGGCAAACTCCAACTTGGCAAATCAGTTACCCAACTGTTAGTTCCAACATTTGAGTAACGCTGGTCAAATAAGTGGTGTCAACTGTTAGTTGGCAAATTTTGCCGACGGTCTAGCGGGAAACATATGGTTGTTTTCAACAGTGAGTCAATGACATTTGGCCAATATTTAACCCATATGCATATCCAACAGTACAGAGAATGGTTGCTCAATGTTGCACTAACTAAACTATGCCTCGCTTTCCCAAACTTCTCTTAATAAACTTCTCACTATAGAAACCCATAATGAAATATCTCAGAGAAATTACCTTCTGCAAGTTTTAAAAGCTACCAGCATTGCTAGTGCTAGCCATTTTTACAGGTAGTAGGATTTTTATTGACTCAAATGCATATATACAAGGAAAAGTTTAGTTTGGCTATTATATAGTCAGTGAGACTTGTTTGTTATCATTAACAATTGATAATACAATTTTCTTCATGATATTTCAATTTCCCCTTTTCTTTGTTGTATTGCACAACTTAGGAACATGAATTCGTGCAGGAATTCACCATTGCCAGCCACAATTTATTTAAATAGACCTGCATTAAGTGATAATTACAAATCTCCTTTGAAAAAATCGGAAAGCGCCATTTAGATGAAAGGAATATAAACCCTTTCATTCCGACAGAATTTTACACCATTAAAACATTCTTTTCAAATTGTCTTAGTAAAAATTCTCTCAGTGTAAGTGAACGTTTTCCAAAATATACACTGTGAATGTAACATTTAAAAATAGAGGTTATTGAAAGAATTGTGAAGTTGGCTTGATACCAAAATGACCACCTGAGTATTTTTTCGGTGGTCCATTGTTGGGCCAATGTTAGGGCGCTTACCATTGCCAACCGAAACCAATGTGAGCGTTTAGCAACCGAATCATCGAAATCCAGTGTTGGGGTTAGGCCAGATTGTGGGCCGACTTTTAAGTGCCCTTCAGATTCAGCACATCATTTGAGAGATGACGTTTAATTTAAGTCTTTAAATCCACATAAGCTGTTGCTATTTTATATTTAACATGATAATATCGCAGATAACTGCCAGTTGATGAATTTTGAACCTCGATTTACTGTTTTGACAGGTCTATGCAAAAAGTCTCTGATACTGTTTTATTACGGTGTTAATGGTAACGGCCTATGGAAATTTTAATAGTTTTAAGTGTTGGTCCAAAATTAGTTCAATATATGACTCCCAACAGTTGGTCACTTAATACTGGCTCAACGTTGGTTTATTACATAATGCCCGACGGTTGGCTTAATATATCTGGATCAATGTTGGATGAACACGTAATGACCAACTGTTGGTTTCATGAAAGTTGTTCAATGTAGGTTAAATGCAAAGCGTCCAACAGTTGGCTACTTAGAGGTGGTTTGATGTTGGTTAAATGCCCCACAGTTGGCCTATAAGTGTTGGTCAAATGTTGGCAATACATAATTGTTGGCTGCATATGGTTGGCGAAATGTTGGCCCTGTCTTTATGTGCCGTTACATCATAATACCAACTGTTACCAACGGTTGCCAACATTGGCCCAACATAAAGCCAATGCTTTGTGTTATCTGGAATAAATTTGTTATAGTGACAGATTTATTCGCTTAACTCAAGTACGTATGTTTAGCGAATATTCATTAGTAGCAGCGACAAATAGGTCTTCTTGAATCAAATGTATATTTAAGGAATATATATTTGTAACAGCTACAAATACATTGGTTTCAGTGAAATATATAGTTACTCAACAAATAGATATTCGTAACATTTAAGGAATATATATTCGTAACAGCCATAAATATATTTGCTTAAACAAAATATATGTTTTGAACGAATATAATATTATTAACTCGAATATATATGTTTAGCGAATATTCAGCAGCAGCACATACGTCTTCTTGAATCAAATGTATTTTAAGGGATATGTAGGCCACTTATTACAACTACAAATATATTTGCTTCAATGAAATATATATGTATATATACTCAAAAAAGATATATTCGTAACAGCGTGAAATATATGCTTAAGAAAAAATATATGCTGTATGCTTAACGTAGCCTCTGAAACCGACGCTTTGCAAAAATATTTACAGTTGCTAACAGTCCACTCGACTGACCTGTATGACTGTAATAAACGTTGTAAGCAGTTATTGAAACGATACGAACAAAGTCTGCTACGCAGGCTCATTTCAGCACTTTGGAAACGCTTAATTGGCGTTAGTTTGAACTAGTCCTTGAATAGGACCGTGTACGCTAAACCTACTCCATGCCAAGGTGTAAAATAAAGTGTAGGTAGCACAGCGTCCTGAGTCCTGTTAAAGAACAAGTTTGGACTACACAACTGACTGGAATGTGTCTAGTACCATGCATGGATCGCCAGTATTAGGAAATATTCGGCAGCCCAAATGCCCTAGGTTTTAGGAAATTGCATTCTAAGCCACTGAGACTAATTTGACACTCTTCAACCTGTGTAGCCTACAAGTCTGTCATCACCAACCTCCAGGAGAAAATATGGCATCCCCCATATCCAAAGTCTGTAGGAAATCATTGTAAATTTCTAAAGCATTTGACATTCCAATTGTTCATCTATCTGGACTCTGCAGAACGTTTTCAGAGAATTTTGTTTTACTCCCTCTGTAACAACATCAAGTTCTACTTGTTGCTGTTCCATAAAATTGTTCACTCTGAGGGCGGCCGTGGAATCAGGGTCACACAGACTCAAGGCTAGGCGCAAATTAGAGGCCACCATAAGTCAGAGACAAAAAAATGGGTAATAAATTCGTCCAGAAGACTATCATGCACAGAACTCCCGTTTGGAAGATATTTGGCATCTAAAACACGCCGTAATAACATAAAATCGTAATTTCCCCCATCCTGACATTTTTTCACAGCAGTTGTACTTTGTTTGACCATGTATCCTGCCTGTCCTGGCTATATAGACTACTATAACAGACTACCGAAACCCGCAAGAAGCGCGAAAGAAAATTAATAGTACTCGAGTTACGGGCCGGATATTGATACTGAAAGTGATCCCTTACCGTCGGACGGGGACAAGTAACTGTGCTTGCCCAGTGCTGAATGGAAACGTCAAGAGTTAACTATGAAATAATATAACTCGGTTGGATAAGTCTAACTTTTGGGTACTTCTTCTGTCTCCCTAAAAATTCTTCTCTGTCTATGCAATATCTCTCTCCCCTTCCGTTTACCTTTAATCACCGATTGAGTGATTTTCCCAGACTGGCCACGAAGTGGGGAGCTGTTTCCCCAACCCCTTTTAGAAACGCTTCTGGTGAGGATTCAGCTATTATCAACCAGAATTTAAAATTATCCCTAGAATTGTTCTCTGTCCAGAACATTTCATTATAACTAACATTCGAGCTTCAAGCGCTTTCACCTTCCGGGCATGAAGAAAGATGCAGTTAACTTTCTTCAAATAAATCTGTATGTGCTCTAAACAGGTCTCAAAAAGTTACCATTTGACATTTCTTTTGAAGTGAGCTTGAATCGGGCTGACGGACAGCCGGCCGGTAGATGACCGATTTGGGGAGGGGACAGAGGACAAATAATAGAGAGCGTTTCCTGTGTATCGGAAAGCTAATTTTATGCAAGCTGTCCTACAGTAAGAAATTTTGGAACGGCTACACTGTACGGGCCTGCCCCTCATTCAACACATACTACCACTGGCCTTCAAAAAACATCGATTCTCTTCTGTAGTGTCATACAGGCAGGCTAATTTAACACTTTTTGTACTTCTTTATAGTTTGGACAATATGCAGTCATTTTCAAAGTTCAGTTGTAACTTTTATTCCCACAATATATAAAGCTCAATTTAAAATGAATATTATCCAAAGTTTCACGTGTGTCAAGTTTCATGGTCAAAATAAATACTTCAATTCCAAAGAACGACAAATAAATTTGGGAACAACATTCCGGTAAAACATTTGAAAACCTTTCGAAACCTTGAGGAAACTGGAAGTCTGTTTTTGAGAAGAATGAACTATCTTAAAACAGAAATTTCTCGAGTTATTAACAAGCTTTGGGTGTTGGGTTTGAAGGGCATGTGATGAAGACATGTTCGTTTCCATTTGAGTTCTTCTGAATTGTTACTAGAAAATTCCTTTAAATCAAGTTACAAGTCCTTTTTAAGGTATTCAGTTTTCTTGACAAAGGAGCGTAACAGTTATAATAATGACGTTTATCGCACGTGGTTGCTAAAAGACGTAATCAATCCTGAACCAATATCTATATCACGTAATCTATATTCCTTCGTACTATCGTCGATGGAGGGACAAGCAATCACTACAATTCATCACATCACATTGCATTGCACAATATAAATGGAAATACATCACACCACCTCACATCACATCAAAAGACATCATATTATGGAACGCGAGAACGGCACATATTATGTGACGATGCCACATTTTAAGTAGCGATGCAACAACTGTTGCAGTGACTATGTACAAATAGTGTGATGACGACATAAAAATGTCTTATGACGATGTAAAAATAGGGTGTGATAACATAAATGTGTGTTGTGA